>PVIJ01017211.1:0-30204 GCA_004024925.1 Scalopus aquaticus
GGGGGCGCGGGGGCCTGAGCCGCGGGGGCGGGGGCGCGGGCGCCTGCAGGCCCGGGATGCGGGCGGCGGGTCAGGGGCCGGGCGCGGCGCGGTTACCCATTAACCGGGTCCACCGGCAGCCCTTAAATCCCGGCTGCGCGGGCTGCGCCCAGCGGGATGGCGAGCACCGGGGGCCCGGCCGGCGCCGGGGGGCAGCGGCCCCAGTGGGACAGCAAGCTGCAGTACTTCCTGAGCTGCCTGGGCTTCGCCGTGGGGCTGGGCAACGTCTGGCGCTTCCCGTACCTGTGCCAGAGCCACGGCGGGGGTGAGGGCCGCGGGGGCTGCGGGGGGCCGCGGGCTTGGGGGTGCCTGGGCCGGGGGTACCGCCTGTGCCCCTCCTCCCTCCACGGCCCCCCGCGGCGTGCCCGGGCCCGGAGAGGCGCGCGTCCCGCTGGACCCAGCCGATGAGAGGGCCCGGAGGGCCTGGCCAGGGCGGGGCGGGGAGGGGGGTGCTGGAGGGAGCCTGGGGGCTCCCAGGCGCACGCGCATGTGCACCCGCGCGCCCGCGCACCCACTCGCGCGCCCGCGCATCCGCTCGCACGCCCGCGCTCCCGCCAGGCAGGGCCGGGCCTGGGGCCCCCGGCAAGCACGTCCCCGAGCCCTTGGCCGCCTGGTCAGCAGCCCCGAGAGCCCTGAGCCCGCCTGCAGCCCCTCGGGGTCTGGCCACCCAGCAGGGTTCCCCCGCCCGAGGCCGCCGGAGGTGGGTGGTGGTGCTGACCGGGCCCTTGCAGGGGCCTTCCTCATCCCCTACCTCGTCGCCCTGGTCTTCGAGGGCATTCCCCTCTTCCACCTGGAGCTCGCCATCGGCCAGCGGCTGCGCAGGGGCAGCGTCGGCGTGTGGACGGCCATCTCGCCCTACCTGGGCGGAGTGGGTAGGCTGGTGCCCTGCTGCTGCCCACGCCACTCAGAAGGGCCCTGGGGGTCGGGGAGGGCACCCGGTGGGCACGGGAGGGCGGTGGGGCCAGCGGGCGGCGGGCTGACGCTGGCACCCCGCAGGCCTGGGCTGCTTCACCGTGTCCTTCCTGGTCAGCCTCTACTACAACACGGTGCTGACCTGGGTGCTCTGGTACTTCCTGAACTCCTTCCAGCACCCGCTGCCCTGGAGCTCCTGCCCACTGGATGCCAACCGCACAGGTGGGCCTGGCGGGCAGCTGGCCCCCCCGCAGCTGCCGGGGGGCCGGAGGGCGAGGACGGCCCGAGACGCCGTGGTGGCCATCGCCTCGGCCGGACATGGGGCCATCGCCTCGGCCGGACATGGGGGCACCCTCCCTGTGGCCAGCCCCGGGGCGGCAGGTCCGGTCCTGGGCGGCCAGCCTGCCCAGCCCGCGGCCAGCATTGACGTCCGTTCCCAGGCCTGGAGGACGAGTGTGGCCGCAGCAGCCCCGTCAGCTACTTCTGGTACCGCCGGACCCTGAACATCTCCGCGGACATCATGGACAGCGGCCCCGTGCAGTGGCGGCTGCTGGTCTGCCTGGCAGCCAGCTGGGGGCTGCTATACCTGTGCGTCATCAGGGGCATCGAGTCTACGGGCAAGGTGAGCGCCCTGGGCGGCCACACCCGGAGCCTGCTGGTCCGGAGCCAGGGCCGCAGTCACCGGCCAGCTCGCCCCCCACCCCCGCCGCGGGCCCCCTTGGGGCCTGCACTGGCCAGCGGCCGCCAGCCCGCCTTCCCGGCACCTCTGATTCCACGCTGGACTCTGCAGCCAGGAGGACAGACCCTGCTGACTGGTGGTCGGGCCAGCTGGGTGGGCAGCGGGAGGCTGGCAGCGGGGACCGCCCTGGCCACACAGCTGCTGACAGCGCGGGACGGGGCACCCGCCCGCACCCGCGCTCCAGGCCCAGCGCCTCCCACACCCCTCCCGGGGTATCGGCTGAAGGACAGGGCTGCTCCTGGCGCCCAGGGGGTCCCCAAAGACACACGGTGCCCCAAGTCAGTCTGTGCTCACGTCCTGGGGGCCAAGAGGGAAGAGTGGACCCTGCCTGAAGGCCCTGGAAGTGGGCGGGGCCAGCGTGGGCAGTGCCCTGGCTGCCGCAGGGAGGAGGGGCCGGCAGGGCTGGGCGGGGCGCGGGGAGGGGCCGGCGGGGCACGGGGTGCGGGGAGGGGCCTGTGGGGCTGGGCGGGGCGTGGGGAGGGGCCGGTGGGGCTGGGCGGGGCGCGGGGAGGGGCCGGCGGGGCTGGGCGGGGCGCGGGGAGCCCCCTCAGCGCCTCGCCCGCCTGAGCCGACTGCCCACGCCCGCCATCCCCTCGAAGGCGATCTACTTCACGGCCTTGTTCCCCTACCTGGTGCTGACCGTCTTCCTCGTGCGGGGCCTCACCCTGCCCGGGGCCACGGAAGGCTTGAGCTACCTGTTCACCCCCGACGTGAGTGGGCGCCCACGAGGCTGGGGGATCTCGGTGGCGGGGGTCAGCGCCCTCAGCTCTGGTCCCAGCCTAGGTCTCAGCCGGGCACTGAAGCGGGCGCGAGCCGGGTGCTGGGGGGCCGGCCCGGCTCTGACCGGACCCCCTTGGCTGAGGGCAGCCGGACAGGGTAGAAGCCCAGACCCGGGGCCGCCCCTGAGCCCGCCCCCCGCCCACGGGTCCGCACTGCAGGTCCCCAGCCCCTTCCCCGACACGCCGGGGCCTCGGGAGCTGCGGGGGCGCTGACGGCGGCCCCAGGTGGGGGTTGCCCGGCCGGACAGCAGGTGGCCCCCCTGCACGCACCCCCTAGGCTCGGCCCAGCCCCCGCAGAGGCGGGAGCAAACTGTCCAGGTCCGGGCAGTGTCCCTCCGCAGGGGCCAGGCGCCCTCTGCCCTGGGCCTGCCCCGCCGGCCCCCCTGGCTCAGGGCGGGTCCCCCAGATGCAGACCCTGCGGGACCCCCGGGTGTGGCTGGACGCGGCCACGCAGATCTTCTTCTCGCTGTCCCTGGCCTTCGGAGGACACATCGCGTTTGCGAGTTACAACCCGCCCAGGTAGGCGGGGCCTCGGGTGACCTGGGCTGAGGGGCCGGGAGCCCTCGGGCGGCCCAGCGCACAGTCCAGCGACAGACCCAGCTCCGCGGCCGCCCGGCCCTCCGGCCCTGGGCCCGCCCCGCGGAGGCTGCGCAGCGCCAGCACCTGCGGCGCCGGCCGGGGCGTGAGTGCCAGCCCTGGGCACCCCGGCCTGCGCGCCGCTGGGCTCACCTCGCCCGGAGAGGGCCTCTGACCGGCGCCGCCGCCTCCGGTCCTCAGCCCTGCCGCCCACAGCTGGGGCCCGGGCGGGCTTTGGCCCGGTGGCCGGAGCCGGGTGGCTGGCCCCAACGGGCAGGCACAGGCCGCAGGAGCGCGGTGGGGCGACCCCGGGGTGCCCAGCCCGGCCTCCCAGGCCCCCGCCGTGCCCCCAGGAACGACTGTGAGAAGGACGCGGTCAGCATCGCCCTGGTGAACAGCGCGACCTCCCTGTATGCCTCCATCGCCGTCTTCTCTGTTCTGGGCTTCAAGGCGGCCAACGACCTCGGGCGCTGCCTGGACGGGTGAGGCGCGTCCTCGCGGGGCCAGCGGGGCGGCTGCCTGGGCGCCCCACCGTGGGCGGGCTGTGTGGAGCTCTCACCCGAGGCCTGGCCGGCATCCTCACAGAGGACGGGGCAGCGTCTGTGCGCACAGGGGCAGGACGCCTGGGCCGGGCAGGGGCACTGCCCGCCACGCAGTGACCCCACGCTGGTTTGACTGCCAGGAGGAGCGTGCACTGCCGAGAGGCGGTGGCCGGGGTGCGGGTCCAGCCATGGGTGGACGCCGCCCGGTTAAGGCTCTCGCTGGCCAGTGGACCCCGGGTGTGGCTGTCCTCTGCCAGCTATGGACAGAAGTGAGGGGCCGAGGCTGGGCCCGCCTGGCGGGAAGTCCTGGAGTCCGCTCAGGACATGGGGCACCCTAGGGCCAAGCCGGGGCATCTTAAAGGGCACCAGCAACAGGCGCACAGGCCGGTGCCGCCGGGGGCCTGGGGGCTCCCCCGCAGCCAGGCGCATTAGTCCGGGGCGGGCAGATTGTACAGACGGGGGAGGAGCCGCCCCAGATACGCCCCGCCCCGGAGACGCCGCGGGGGGTGGGGCGGAGGGGGGCGCCCGCGCTGACCGCTGTCCCTGCAGGAACATCCGCATCCTCCTCGACGCCTTCGACTTTCCCGACCAGAGCATCTCCAGGGAGGGCTACGCCGACGCCCTCGCTCACCTGAACGCCACCTGGCCGGACAAGGTGGCCGCGCTCGCCCTGCAGACCTGCCGCCTGCGCGACTTTCTGGACAAGGTGTGGCCGGGGCTGCGGCCCGGGGCCTCTGCTGGCCAGGCCTGCGCGAACACGCGGCGCCGCCGCCCGGGGCGCAGCCCAGCCCGCTGCTCCGGGGGCCCGGGGAGGGCGTGGCCGGCCAGGGCCAGCTCGTGGGGGAGGCTGCGGGCGCGCGCCCACGCCGGCTGTGTTGCAGAGCGCCTCGGGCACGGGCCTGGCCTTCATCGTCTTCACCGAGGCCGTCCTGCACATGCCCGGGGCCCCCGGCTGGGCCGTGCTCTTCTTCGCCATGCTGTTCTCCCTGGGCCTGTCCTCCATGTTCGGGAACATGGAGGGGGTCATCACGCCGCTGCTGGACATGGGCGTCCTGCCCAGATGGGTCCCCAAGGAGGTCCTGACCGGTGAGCCGGCGCGCGCCGAGGGCCGTTCTCCCCCAGCCTCTGTCCTCTCCCCTGGTGCCCTCCCCTGAGGACCAGGCCGCTGGCCCGTCACCTCCCGGGGTCGTCCTGGGGCCTCTGCTGACCAGGGTCCCCGGGCTGCCCCGGGAGCTGGCGCCGGGGCCACACCACCGCCCCAGGCCCCGCCCCCAGGCGCCCCGTGCCCAGAGTGGGGCGGGGCCTGCTCAGCCGCCTGCGTTGTCCAGGGGCGGCCTGCCTGGCCTGCTTCCTCTCGGCCACCTGCTTCACGCTGCGGTCGGGGAGCTACTGGCTGGAGATCTTCGACAGCTACGCGGCGCCCCTGAGCCTCATCGTCTTCGCCTGCCTCGAGGTGCTGGGCGTCGCTTACGTCTACGGGGCAAAGCGGTGAGCTCTGCCCCGGCCCTCGGGGCTCCAGGCAGCGTGGGGAGAATGGGCCCCCGCAGGGCACCAGGGCGGCGTCTGGGGGCCAGAGGTGCCTGGACCCGCCCCACTGCTGACCTCTGGCCTCTCCGGCCGCCGGAGCCAAGGCCCAGGAACAGTGGACGCCAGCTTGTTCAGCCCCTCCTGGGCCCCCAGGCCAGGCGGCCGCTGCCACCCGCCCCTCACGCGGGGCTGCTGGCACCCTGGACGTCATGGCAGGCGCGGGCAGTGCTGCAGCCCACAGGGCAGCTGGTGACCTGGGCCTGGACCCGCAGGTTCTGTGACGACGTGGCCTGGATGACTGGGAGGCGGCCTGGGCTCTACTGGCAGCTGACCTGGAAGGCCATCAGCCCCCTGCTGCTGCTGACCATCCTCGTGGCCTACGTGGTCCTCCTGGCCCGGAGGCCACCAGGCTACAGCGCCTGGAACCCCCAATACGTAGGTCACGGGGGGCCCTGGGACGCCTCTGCCTGGCCGGGGGTCATCCAGGCCTGGACGGCCCTCACGATGGTCACTGCAACTGAGTGACCGCAAGGGCCGCCTCGCTGGGAGGCCTGAGCAAGGCCCCCGCTGACCGCCAGCGTCCCGCAGGAGCAGTTCCCGGCACGGCAGCAGCGGGCCTACCCGGGCTGGGTGCAGGCGGTCTGCGTGCTCCTGTCCTTCCTGCCCGCGCTGTGGGTCCCCGCGGTGGCCCTGGCCCAGCTGCTGGCCCGGCACAGACGGCTGCCCAGGGACGCACAGGACGGGGACTGCTGAGGGTTGGGGGGGGCGCCTCTCGGGCGAACCCCATTACACACTCAAGCCCACTCTGGCCTGCGAGTGTTTCTTTCTGGGGCCCTCGGGCCACCCCGCCGCTCCCAGCCAGCGCACCGCTGACCACTGGGCCCGCGGCCGAGGTCCCGGCAAACCCACAGGCAGCGGGAGGGGCGGCACAGGGGTCCAGACTCAGCCACCCACCCACGCCCCACCCGGGGGCCAGGTCCACGCGCCCCATCCAGGCACGGCGTCCAGCCTGCACCTCGACCCGGCGAGCTCTCCCAGGGGCGGGAGGCCAGAGCCCTCGCCCCTCGCCTCCCCCTGCACCCGGAGCCCGCGGCCCGACGTCGCCGCAGCTGGGGCCCAGGCTCGGGCCCTGGGCAGCGCCGGGGCTGAGCTGCACGGGGGCATCACCCACCTGCGGCGCCCCCGCGTGCCCCTGCGTCCCCACCCACCGGCCGGCCATGTCCAGAGAGCTGGGGGTCGCGTGGCCAGCGGGCAGCGCCGAAGAGACCAGTTCTTGCTCGGTTTGCAAAATTTCACTTGCTCAGATTTTCAAAACCCCACCTGCTCACACCCCCCCAGGCCCGCAGGACGTGCAGGGGCAGGGGCGCGGGCACTCGGGGGCACTCAGGGGCGCGGGCACTCGGGGTCGCTGGCCTGTCCAGAGCATCCCGGCCAAGGGCACCCGGCAGCAGGGCCCTCTGGGCGGGCGGGGCGGTGGGCGTGGCCCGAGTGGGGGCGGTGCCTGGCCCTCTGGCCCCGGCGGCGGCCACACCCAGAGCCGCACGCGACAGGAGCCGGCGGCGCCAGCCCGGGGCAGGGCCGGTGGACGGCCCTTGGCTCGAGCGGGCGCCGGACTTTGGATGCAGCGGACGGCGGGCGGGGCTCCCCAGGCGCCGTGGACAGGTCAGCAGGGCGGGCCCGCACTCTCCGCTGAGCAAGCATGTGCTGCCGCTCCCGGGGACGCGTCCGCGCCCAGCGCCCGTGACAAAGGTCCCGACACGCCCAGCCGGGACCCCGGCACCAGAGGGCCACAGCGGGTGGCCTGCCCTGGGCTGGGGCCGCCCCCGCTCAGAGCTGCCCCGGGGCCCCACCCAGGGCGGCAGGGGAGAGGCCGGGCCAGCGGAGGCGGCCGGGGCGGCAGGCGCTGGCCGGGCGGCGTCAGTCCAAGATGGCGCTGAAGTCCGTGGTCAGGGCCGGGTCGGCCGCCGCCTCCAGGGTGGCCAGGGCTGCCGCGGGGAGCCGCCGGCACAGCTGCGCTTCGGCTGCGGGAGGGAAGCCAGGCTTGGGGCTGGCGAGCTGCCCGGCCGGAGGTGGGGCCTGGGCCCAGCACCCGCCCGGGGCAGACGGAGCCCAGGTCAGGCGGCGGGACGGCCAGCTCCACCGGGGCGAGGGCGGCCGGCTGGAGACCGGATGGGCCAGCGGGGCTGGGAGAGGCTTGGGGAGGGGGTGCAGCCCCGGGGCCGCCCTGCCAGGGCGCGCTCACCCGTGCGGAGGGCCCCCAGGAGGCGCCTGTAGGTGACTCGGTGCTGACCCAGCTTGCGCAGGAAGGCGTGGAGGCAGAGCCACCGCACGGCGCCGGCGGCGAAGGGGCGGGAGGCCCCCTCGGGCCCCGGGGACACCCCTGGGGAGCAGCAGCAGATGAGGCCAGCCCGCTGGCAGACCTGGGGAGCAGGCTGGGGTGGCGGCGCTCCCCCCACATTGTGGGACCTGTCACCTCAGGGGGCTCCGGAGGCCCCCAACACAAACGGGGGGGTCGGCTAAGCCGCACCCCGCAAGCACAGTGCCTGGACCAGGGTGCGCACCGAGACAGCTGGGGAATGGCCGCGGGGACCCCACCTCACACCCCCCCCCTGCCCCCCCCCCCCCCCCCCCCCCCCCCCCCCCCCCCCCCCCCCCCCCCCCCCCCCCGGCACCTCCTGGCCTGGATGCGGGACAGGGGGCTCAGACCCCAAGGAAGGGGGTGGGGCGGACCGCATGGGCCCACGCCACGAGGCAGGGGTGGGGAGCAGGGCTCTGAGCGCGCGCCACGCGGCCCCACGCACCGCGGGGTGGGAGGTCCTGCGGGCTCGGCCCCGCCCCAGGCTCTCCCGGCCCCGCCCCGCCCCGCCGCAGGCCCGGTCCGCACCTGCATTCTTCGCCCTTAGTAGGGAGCAGCAGCGCGTCGCGGTGTCTGCGATGACCCGCAGGAAGAAGGCGCGGTTATTCCCCACGTGCTGGGCGAACGGGAGCTGCAGCACGCACGCGTGGAACCTGTGCGAGGCCGGGGCACAGCGTCCCGCACAGCCCCGCCGCGGCCCGCACTGCGCCTCCCCGCGGCCCCGGGGTCGCCCGCGCCCCTCCCCACCCCCTCTGCAGTGCAGGGCGCGGGCGACACAGGCCCTCCCCCACTCCCTAGAGCAAGGGGGCCGCCGACCTGCGGCAGGCGCGCATGCGCCCCACGTGCCGGGAGCACCCACCAGGAGCGTATGCTGGGGGCACGGGGGCGGCAGTGCTGAGCACAGGGCCGCGGAGGCGCCCAGCGAGCCAGCAAGGTCACTCTGGACATAGCCCAGGGGCACACCCGCCTGCCTGGCCCTGGGGACGGGGTGCTGGAGGCTGCACACTCCGGTTACCCGGAGACACTGGCCTTCATCGGCGCGTGCACCCGGCCATCTGTCCCCTGGGGTGGACGTCCTCCCGGTGATAAAGCACCGGAAACGGCGGCCTCCCTGCCCTGCGGCTGGTTCTCCTGGAAACCACGGGGAGCGAAGTCGCTGCCCACGAGTCCAGGGGGGCACAAGGGCCAGCTCCTTCCCAGGTTGTCCCAACCAAGACAGCACAGATGGCAGAACCCCACGATGGCCGAGGCCCAGGGGGAGGGCTGTGGACCTGGGGAGCCCTACTCCCGGGACCCCTCCACCGGCACGGCCCCGGGGTCCTGGGCCCAGCTCCCACCAAGACCTAGTGCCCCCTGGCGAAGGGCAGAGCGTGGGCGCCCCAGGAGGTGGGTGGGACACCCCGGGGAGGGGCCGCGCGCAGGCCCGCACGCGTGGGGCCTGTGCGCCCCCTGCTGGCGCCGCGGCGCACCTGTATGCCTGCAGCAGGAAGATCTTGTACACGCTGGCGTACACTGTCTGCTCGCTGTTCACCTGCGGAGACACACACGCTCGGCAGCGCTGCCCAGCCGAGCAGCGGGGAGCAAAATCCCGCCAGAGCGGCCGACCCTCGCGGGTAGCATGGGGTCAAGACCCCGCTGGACCCTAGCCAGGAGCCCACCCAGGCCTGGGGCCTGCGCTGTGCCGAGGGCCTCGGCCCAGGAACGCGTTCCGGGGCTCAGCAGGGGAGGGCACACTCACAAACAGGCCCGCGTGCACGCACACATCTGCACTCGGCCTCACCTGCACGCCCCTGCTCTCACGTGAGTACAGTGTGCACACGCACGCGCGCACACCTCCACAAACACACGCCGCTGGCATGGCCCTGCTCACTCGTGAGCACACGGCGCTCACGCCTGCACTACCTCCACGCCCCCACGGACACGCCTGCGGACACCTGCGCGCGCACGGCTGGGAGGCGTGTCTGGGGCCGCGGCCGCACACCTGCAGATCCAGGAACAGGCCGTGGCACTTGAGCGCCAGGACGGCCAGGAGCTTGCGGCGCAGGGTCCAGCCGGGTCGGGCGCCCTGGCGGAAGGACAGGCTGGCTCTGATGGACGTCTGCGCGTAGCTGCAACGCAGGGGCGGGGCCTGAGGCGCGCGCCCCACACTCTGGTCGCGCCCGCCCCGCCCACAGCCCCTCCGCTCGGAGCTCCAGGCCAGACGCCGGCGCTGGTTGGGGCTCCGGGGCTGCGCGCGCAGGGAAGGGCCGACCCCCACTTCCCTCGCCACCTGGGGCCCACTGCACCTTCGGCTCACCGCCCCTCCCGCGGGCCCAGCCCTTGACTCGTGTGCCCGGACAGATGGCCGGGCTCTGGGGCCCCCCTGTCGGCAGGTGACTGAGGCGCTACCCCGGGGTCTCGGTTTCCCGATGCTCGTCGGAAGGACCAAGGGGCGCTGGGCGTGCAGCACCCTCCGGGGTGCCCTAGACAGCGAGACACGCCGAAGTGTCTGCCTGTGGCCCGGGCAGCCAGCGCGGGGGGCCGGCTGCCCACTGTCCTGGGCGGCTGGGCCAGCGGGCTCGGTCCCTTCGGCGGCCGCGGCTCCCAGAGACCTTGCCTTCCTCGGCGCCTGACTTCCCCGCCGAGACGGCTCTGCGCTGTGAACGGGCTTACTTCCTTCCCCCAAACTACTAATTTCCTCAGGAAAAAAGATCAATCATTTCTTCCCCACCCCGTGCCACGGGCAGGGTGGGCACTGCGTGAAGGGCGCTGGCCTGGCCTGGCCCTCACTGCGGCCGGCCGGGCGGTGGGGGGCGGGGCCTGAGGACACCCCTCCCCGTGGCCGCAGCTCCGACTGCTCTGCCCGCTCCTCCTGCGGCCGCCCCAGCGGGCCTGGGCTCCGGACGTCCAGTGGCCCCTCTGTCACTGAGCTAGGCAGCGCCTCCGGGCAAGGGGCCCCCGCGGCAGCGCTGCTGGGCTGAGCCCGCAGGCGCCGGGGCGGGCCGAGCCAAGAGCGCCAGCAACCCCGGGTGGGGTTCCACGGGGCACCCTGCACTTCTGTCGACAAAAGCGCGTTCTCCCACCAGCTCCAGGGGCCTCCGGTGCACGCGAGCTTCGGGGAGGGGCTGCAGTGCGCCCCTGCTCCTGCGCCGAAGCCCCGTGCCTTAATCGCGGGGTTTCCCTGCAGCCAGCACCAGGCAGGTGAGGGCGTGACCGGGCCGCTGCGTCTGCACACCCAGCAGGCGCCCCCAGGGACAACACCTGGACCGTGGATATCCGGCCTCTGGACGTCCCACGTGGGAGGTCACCGTGTGTTGCTGAAACTGCCCAGGCCGAGGGCACCACACACGGGTGGCCACGCAGGACTCACGCCGTCCAGGAGGCCGCAGCGGGCGTCAAAGGGGCCCTGTGAGGCCGGGCCGCGGGTGCCACCCTGAGTTCGGAGCCGCACCCCGTCCCCGTGGACACCCCGGAGTCGCGTCTGCCCCCAAACCTCCCCTGACACGAGCCGACCGCGCAAGCCCACTCCCAGGAGGCCCGGCCGGCCCCGCCCCCGCCCCGCCCACCTGCCGTAGTCGCAGTGCACTTCCAGCGTCCGGGTGTCCAGCAGCAGGCCGCACCAGGGGAACAGGCAGTGGGCCGGCAGCTGGAGCGGGGCTGCGCTCCCCAGCTCGCCGGCCCCCACGGGGAAGTTCACCGCCGTCTTCTGCAAGTTCGCCACGCAGCCGTACTCGGGCACCCCCCTGACCAGGGTCCTGCGGCAAAGGGCCGGTCAGCGCAGGGACAGGGTGCTGTGCGCAGAGCCGCCACAGCGGGGCGCTGGCCCCGCCCCCGCTGCCTGCAGGAGCCCGCGCTTCGTGGGGCCCGCCCCGTAGGTCCTGCGGCTGGGGTCCCGCCGCGGTCGAACGGCCGCCCTACAGGTAGCCCAGGAGCGCGGCAGATGCCGCCATGACCTCTAGAGGGTCAGGCTTACGACTTTCTCCCCAGGCGTCTGGCCCCGGGGGACGCTGGCTTGGGCTTTGCGCTGACCGGAACTGACCGGCCATCTGTCTGCGCGGGGCACTGCCCTGAGCCAGGCGCCGCCCTCTCCAGGGGGATGGGGCTGGTGGGTGGAAGCCGCAGGCTGCGTGTCTGCCAGGAGCCCCGGCCTGGGGGCTCAGCCAAGGGCCCCTGCGGCTGCTGCCCTCTGGCCTGGGGCGTGTGGCCGCGCCCCCAGGGCCCCGCCCTGCCCCCAGCCCCCGCCGGCGCAGGCGGCCCTCACCTGAGAAAGGCCTTCGCGCGCGCCAGGTGCGGGGTCACCAGCAGGAAGTCGTCCACCAGACGCAGGAGCAGCCTAAAGGCGGATTCGCTGAGGGTCTCGCCCCGCACGTCCTCCCGCAGGACAGCGCCCCGGGATTCCGCATCTGGGTTCACGCGAGAAGAGGCGGTGGGACCCCGCCCCAGAGGGGCCCCTGCGCCGGAAAGGCCCGCCCTGAGGGCGGGGCCAGAGCCGCTGGGAGGGCCAGCCCCAAGATGCCCACACCCCGGCAGGGGCGGTGCGCCTGGACCCCGCGCCCCACCGGCGAGAGGGCGTGACCCCAGCCCAGACAGAGCCCCAATCACTGGGGAGCGGAAGCAAGCACCGGAGAACAGGGCCGCCCAGGGCGGGGGCGTTACCCGTCCTGCTGCAGCCCCGGGAACAGCTTGTGCTCCATGTCGCCGTAGCACAAGCTGCAGAGCAGGGTGGACAGCACGGAGCCCTGGGGGACGCCCTGACACTGGACGTAGGACCTGGGGGCAAGACGCGTCAGGGAGCAGGCGGGCCACGCGGCTCCTGGCCCAGCGCAGCGCCCGCGGCGAGACTGCGCGCGCCCGCCTGGCGAGGCCCACCCGCGAGCGCCGCCAGGTCCGCGCGGAGGGCGAGCTCGGGCTGGGCTAGTCCGGGGTGGGGCGGGCGGCTGGGGCGGCGTAGGCCGGGAGCCCCAACTCACCTGTGCCCGATCCTGAGGACGCGGCTGCGGAGGAAGCGCAGGAAGAAGCGGAAGAGGCCCTGGCCGGTCTCGTTCAGGGAACAGCTCTGAAAAGCAGGCGCGCGCACGTGAGGCCGGCCGGCACCAGCTGGTCCCTGCCGGCTCCGCAGCTGGCGCTCGGCCGCTGCTGTCCTCCCGCGCGGGCGGCCTGGCGGCTGGAGAAACACGGCGGAGGCCCAGCGCCTCTGACCTCAGGCCTGTCCCTGGAACTGATTCTGTCACCAGCGACGCCACAGGCGTGGGGCAGGGCTGCCCACGCCAAGAGTGGGGCTGCCCAGGGCCAGCGTGGGGGGACACGTTTCCGTTTAGCCTCACGATCAGTCCGAGGAGCAGGGAGTCCTCAGCCGACAGCTACAAAGCGCGGGCGGAGCCCGGGGGCGGGGCCTGGGACAGGGCGAGGCCCGGCAGGGGGGTGGACGTGGGAGGGGCAGAAGTCTACGCCAGGGAGACCCGGCAAGGCGGCCACGGCGGCGCCCCCAACGACCCCCCCATCCCGGCAGGAGCACACGGACCTGCTCCACGACCACGGCGTCCCGCAGCGCGCAAGTGTCCTGCAGATGCCGCACGAAGGCCTGCATGTAAGGCTGCAAGTCCGCAAGCGTGGACACCTGCGGGGAGGGCGCGCGAGGCGCTGAGACGGCACGCGGAGCCTGCGGCGCGGGGCGGCGCGCGTGGGGAGGAGAGCAAGCTCAGTGGGCGGAGACGCCGCGGAGCCACGAGGAAGGGCCGGAGGCCACCCGTGGCCGCGGGACTCTAGGGAGGACGTCACGCAAAATCCAGGTTTCCAAAACCTCATTTGCGAAGCTGGGCAGCTCGCGAACAACTAAGGGGGCGTAAGAACAGGCCTGACCAAAGCAGAAGTGAAAACAAGCAACGTGGGGGCGTCGCGGGTGGACATGACGGCCAGTGAAGGTCAGGTGGAGGCTTTCGCCAGGGGCCTCCACCCGATGAGAAGATGCGTGTGCGGTTCCCAGAGCTAAACCAAGACGGCTGGGCAGGGGACTGCAGCGAGGGGGTGCGGCCACCAGTCCCAACGCACTCGCGCTCCCGAGGGCACTCGGGGGGAGGCCCGGGAGCGAAAACCAGGGTGAACGGCGGAGAGGGGCAGGGGCGAGGGAGGGGCCAGAGCCGCCCGCGGGTCCTGAGCACAGACAGGGGCGCACCTCACTGACCCAACATGGCTCAGCAAGCCTCGGGGTGGGGTGGGGGGGAAAAGGTGGCTGACCCAGGGGCCGCGAGCACGGGCGACCCGGACTGGCCTGCAGGACGAGGACGCCCCCCCCCCCGCGGGAGCCGCCCCATCCGCCGGGGAGCCGCGCCTGCGGGCAACAGGGGCAGCAGGCGGAGGGCACCCACACTCGCTGGGGCTCTGCCGCCACCTGGCCTCTGCTGTGCGCAGAAGGGCCCGAGACCCGTCCCCGGAGCTGAGACAGTGACTCGAGGCGAGGCGGCCGCCCAGCGAGCGTGTGAACGCGAGGGTGCGAGCAGCTCCGGGGGCTCAGCGCCTGGAGGCGGCGCAGAAGACTCCCCGTGTCCCGGCCACCCACCCCGCCAGAGGTGCGCGCACCCGACGCGCCGGCTCTCACGTGGCATGCGAAGGACCTGCGCGCGCGCCTGCAGGCGGAGGCCCTGACGGCGGCGTAGCGGCGCACGCAGTAGGCGCTCTCCTGGATGGCGCGGGCGACCACCTCTGCCAGCTTGTCCTGGGGGAGGGCGTCGAAGGCCCCGGTCACGTCCACCTGAGCACGGGGGTGTTGAGGGGCGCCTGTGGCCTGCGCTCACCTCGCGTCCAGGGCTCTGACCTGCCCCCCCAGGCCCTGGGGTGAAGGGACCTAAACCCGCCCCACAAAATACGGCTGCTTCTGGGAAATGGGCCCCCGCCAGAGGGCAGACACACCCACCTTGACGAACCAGAGCGGGGGCGCAGGCTGCTGGCGCCGCGCGCGCAGCACGAAGGCGCGCCAGGCCCGGTGGATGTCGTCCAGGCCCAGCACGGAGGCCCCCAGGAGGCCCGGGCGCCGGGCGCGCTCGTAGTTCAGCACCCCAAACAGCGTCCTGACCTGCGAGGCCAGATGCTGGGCCTGCGGGCCCCCAAGCGAGGTCAGGCAGGAGGCAGGCCCTGGCCAGCCCGCTGCCCACCCTGACCCAGGGTCTCCTCGTGATGGCCGGTCACGGGGTGCAGCAGAGGTGAGGGGGCAGGGGCCGCGGCTGTGAAGTCCCGCGGGGGTTCACGTGGAAACCACAGGCTGCGGCTGACGACGCCGGGCTGCTGCATGGGAGGGGCGCGCAGCGCCGGCACCAAGGCCCGGGCAGGCGGTGGTGGGACCCCGCCTCCCTCTAGGCAGGCCGCGGTCCCAAAGCTGGGCCTCCGCGGGCCTCCCCTGTGCACCGGCCCGACCTCTGCAGGCCCCGCCCAGGCTCCACCCCCAGGCCCCGCCCCCACCCGGCCTCTCGGACCCCTCCCCTCTGCTCTGGCGGCCTGAAGCGACGACCTTCCGTTCTGCGCGCGAGGTCCTGGCCCCCCGCATGCTGTCCATGTTGACGATGGGCCGCAGCCCGCTGGGCTTGGGCACGAAGCGCAGTCTGGCCGGCGGGAGGCCCGGGCTGGCCTCCCGGCTCCGCTCGGCCTGGGTCAGCTCCCGCAGCTGCACCCTCTCCAGGTGCTGCCTGAAACGGGGCCTCTTGGGATGCGGCTCCAGGGCGCCGGCTGTGCCGGCCGCGCCGAGCCCGACCCACTCCCACACCGCTGCGCCCGCGGGAGCCCCGGGCAGGAAGACCCCGCAGCGCCGGGGCAGGCAGCAGCCAGTCCTGCAGGCCTCCCGCCCAGCCGCTGGGTGCCGCCCGCCCACACGCTGAGGACCGGCTGCCCAACACCCGATGGCACAGCCAAGAAAAAGGGCCTCAGGGGCCTGCGGGCCGGGGCCCCTGGGCAGGACGGTGGGGCCGGGTGGGGAGCAGGACCCCGCGGCCGCCGCGGTACCCGACACCGATGGCCTGCAGCTGGCCCCACACGCGCTTGCGGTAGAAGAAGAGCTTGTTCTTCTGGAAGGTGGTCTCGGTGACGTAGAAGAAGCTCCTGAGCAGCTCCGCCACGTAGCAGTCCATCAGCCAGCACAGGAAGGCGGCCAGCACGGCCTCCCGCCGGCGGTGCTCCGCGGCCGGCACACAGCGCACCCCTGAAACGGAGGCGTCCGTCACCGCTGGCCCTCCACACCTGCGGGTGGGCCGTGGCCACGGGGGCAGCACGGGCCGAGGGCCGCAGGCGTCTAAGGTCCGGCTCTCGGCGGAGGCCCTTTCCTTCCCCCTCCCTAGGGGGTGCGTGACACCCCTCTGCCTCCCTGCCAGCCCCGTGCTGACCCCACGGGCATGGGCCGCAGGCAGGGCCTGGGACAGAGCACGGTGCCCCAGGGAAGGGGTGAAACTAAATGAACTTGGGCCGCCGCCAGACCACGAGGCCAGACCCAGGGCGTAGCTCAGCCGGGGCGCTGGAACGCCGGGCTGGCCAGGCTGGTCTCCGATGCGGTGCCCACCGAGGGGCAGCGGGCAGAACGCCCAACTCCCAGAGGCAGGAGAACAAAGCCCAGAGTGAGGACAGGCCCCACCAGGTCGAGGTGGCTCACGGAGGGGCAGGCAGACAGACGGACAGGCGGCACCCAGGCCTGTCTCCAGGCAGCGCCTACGGCTGGCACTCTTCAGCACATGTGAGAGACCGGGCTATGGAACAGCTGAACAGAACTGAAGAGACGGGAGGGAAGCGCCAAGGCAGGGGCCTGGTCCAGGTCGCCTGAGCGTAGATGCGCACCCACCGAGTCGCCCCGCGCACATGGGGGCGGCAAGCCCGGCCCCACAGACAGGCCGCCCTTCAGCGCTTCCTTTCTGGAAGGAACAGACATTGGTTTAGCACCTGTGCAGGCCTGGGGTGGTGACCCGCGGGACTCCAAGGACCCGGGGAACATTCTGGGGAAAAGCGGTCACATGCCAGGTAAAAAGCAAGTCCCCACATGTCACAGGTAACTGGGATTAGATACCCCCAAACAGCTGAGGTTGAAATTAATAGAGAAAATACATCAAAGTAGTTCACTAATCAAGGAAGAAATTGTAAGAACTAGAAAATAAAATCAGCTGACGTCAAAACGTGCAGTAACACATCAAAATGTGGATGCAGCTAAAGCAGTACTTAGAGGCAAAAGCATAGCCGAACATCCTTAACATCCTTGTGTGTCGGTGCCCTTTAAACTTACCAGCCCTTAGGGCCGGCCATTTTCTGTGCCACCGCAGGAACGGTAGAAGCATTCAATAAAACGCACACAACTCCTGAGCTACTGGATATTAAAAAAACTGTACTATCTCTGATAAAACACCTTCCACTTTCACCAAAACAACATGTAAAGCTTCTAGACTGAGTACGATCAAAGAAATAACTCCTGATAGTTCCAAATCAATCCACCGTGGCGTGAAAAACCGGAGACTAGATGAACACGTATGAATATGTGAGCAACCACCTGATACTGGTGACAAAAACACGTACTAATACGTGAGAATGAGGAGAGCCCAACAGTGTCCAAGCAGCCCCTCCCAATGTGGAATTCCACCCTGAAGGTCACGGGGCCAACCAAGGTCTCCACAGAGCTGGGGTGCCCTCAAGCCTCGGAACCGAGCTGCTTCCAGAGGCCCTAAATCCTTCTGAGCTGCGGGGAGGTCGAGTGGCAAAGCAGGAGGGTCTGTTCTCCCTGTCATCCCTTCTCCACCAGCGGGAGGTGGCTGGTCCCGCTACTCAGCTGTGACCAGCAGACCACTGGATGAGGGGCTGGGTGGCAGCTGCATGGTGGGGGGAACCTCAGCTTCTCAGAAACTCCCCGCGAGGGCCCATGGCCACTGCGCCTTCCCGACATGGGGGTGCCTGCTGCCCCTCTGCTCCTGGGGCGCCCTGTCCTGAAGATGGGGCTGGGGTCCTTGTTCAAGGAGAATGCCAGCCCTTGACCCTCCGTCCTCTGCCTGGCGCTGCCCATTTCAGTGTGAATGCGGCCCTGGACCCCAGAAGCTCCAGAGCCGGGGCCTGCGCTCCTGCCCCAGAGGCCCCTCCCCAGACTCCCATTTCTAGGGGGCCAAACCTCCATCTCCAGGGTCTGAAACCCGGCACGGCCTGTGAATAGTCTGGGCGCCTGCGAAGGGCTCCTGCTTCCTTCCTGCTCCCAGCCCTGCCCCCGCGCCACCACGCACCCCACATCTCGGCTCCTAGGTCCCTGCAACTGGAGGGGGCGGCGCAGGGGCAGCCCGAGACCCCGACAGCCTGAGCTGAGCCGGGGGCGCCGCCCGCCGGGCCCTCACCTGGACGCGCCTCGAGCCAGGCGCAGTGCCGGACCCGCATCTTCCACATCAGCTCCCGCAGCGAGAGCCGCCCGCGCTTCCCCAGGGAGAGGAGCTTCTTCACGTTCCTCAGGAAGCGGCGCTGGTTGTGCCTGGAGCCCCAGAGGCCGGCGGGCACGAGGCGGCGCAGGCAGGCCCGCAGGAGCCTGTACACCTGCCAGGGGCTGCTGTGCCGGCGGAGCAGCTGGATCAGGCGCGGGCCCGCCGGCGCGGCAACGCAGGAGGCCGCTCGCCCCCGCAGGGGGCAGTGCGTCCTGAGGAGCGCGCCGTAGGGGCAGCGCGCGTGGTTCCCCAGCAGCTCCCTGAACAGGGGCCTCATCCGCCAGTAGCGCGGGGGCAGGCGGCGCCTGCGCGGGGCCCCGGGCTGCGGGGGCTGGGGCTGGCGGCCCAGGAAGATAGCGCCCACCAGCGCCGTGGCCCCCGCCAGGCTAGGCCGCAGGGCGCTGAGCAGGAACGAGGCGCGCAGCCCCTCCCGGCTGCCCCGGCTGTAGAGGAAGCGCTTGGTCTCGGCGTGCAGCTGCGGATGACGGGTGTGGGTGGGGCTCGGGGGCCGCCCCGTCCACGGGGAGCCGGCTTCCCACTGGCCACGACGCCCAGGCGGCACCCCCTCCCAAGATGTGGCTTCCCCGGTGGAGCTGGCAGGTGTCCCCTTGCGGGGGTCGCTGCCGCTCAGACCTCGTGCCCGGCCGCGGTGGGCCCGGGAGGTCTGTTCATTGGGTCCGTGGTTTGGCTCTGCGACCTGACCATGCCTGGGCCTCTTGGCCGAAGGCAGACCGGCCCTGGCACTGCCCCGCGGCCGCCGCACGCCCCGGACTGGCAGGCCAGAGGGTCCCCCAGTGTCTCCATCGCGGGCCTGTCGCGTGACCCTGAGGCCCGCCCGGGGCCCGCCCGCCTGAGGCGGCCGCAGAGCTGGCGCCGGAGTGCAGAGGTCATAGAGCGGCTGCCCGCACACTTGGTAGGCGCAGCTGGGGGGCACCAGGACGTAGAGCGCGCAGCGCGCCAGCAGGTGGGCGAGCACATCGTCGCCCACGCGGCGCAGCAGCAGCCCCCACGCGCCACTGCCGCGCAGCGTCTCGGTCACGGTGTTGGGCAGGTAGCTGCGCACGCTGGTCGTGAAGGCCATGGGCGGCCCGCCGTGCGCCTCGTCCAGCAGCGCGAAGCCGAAGGTCAGCACGTTCCTCGCGCCGCGCTCACAGAGCCCCTGCAGGACCCGGGCCACCAGCTCCTTCAGGCTGGACACCTGCGGGCGGAGACGCGTCCTGAGGCGGGGTGCGGGGTGCGGGCGCGGCTCCGAGTCCTACCCGTTGGCCCCGCCGGCTGCTGACGGCCCGGGCGCAGCCCACCTGGAGGAAGGACGGCGCGGCGGGCGGCGGCGGCGCGTCCCAGGGCACGCACACCAGGCAGTGGGCCACCAGCGCGCGGAAAGCCGCCGGGTCCCCGCGCCGCACGAGCCGCCGGCCCTCGGGCCCCAGGCGCCGCGTGAACGTCGCCAGTCGCAGCACCTCGCGGTAGCGGCCTCGCAGCAGGGCGCGCACGGCCCGGCAGCGGGATGCGCGCGCCATCGATCGGGGGTGTGCCAGGTCCTCCATGTGCTGGGGGCGCGGCGCAGCGGGGATCCGGGGGCGGGCCGCGCGCAGGAAGGGGCGGGCCGGGCAGGCGCGCTGCGGGCGGAGGCGGGAAGGAGGCGCGGCCGGAAGGAGCACGAGGAGGGCTGGGCCAGGGGCCGGTCGCAGCGCGCCGGCCCCAGCCCCGCTTCCGGCCGCGCAGTGGCGGTCGCCGGTACGTGCGTTCTGCACGGGGACCCCGGCACATCGGGTAGTCGCGATTGCGGCCTCCCCCACCCGCCCCAGCCCTGACCCCTCGCGGGGTGCCGGGGTCGCCCCGCGGACGTGGACAGGGCTCCGGGGAAACCAAGGCAGGGACCTAACTTGGGGCCCTGTGCCCCCACCTCCGGCAGCAGGGGGCGTCACCGCGGGCTCAGGGGCTGCGGCTGCGCGGGTGGGCGGGCATGCGGCCGGCGGGTGGCGGCTGTGGGCACTGGGGGCATCTCTGGGTCCTGAGGCCTCACTGGGTCCCCGCCGTAAACCAACCCCCCACCCTCGCCAAGGCTCCCCAGCCAGCTGCCCAGGAACCGCCGGCACCCCGCCCCGCCCCGCCCCGGAACTGGGGTGCTGGCAGGGCGAGCACAGCCCTAGAGGGAGCCGAGCCTGCACACCCCGCTGCCCGGAGGTGGCCTGGCCCTGGTGTGCGGCGGCCACAGGCCCTGCCGCGGACACGCCGGCCGCGGCTCCGTGGACACAAGGGGGACTGGGTGCCGCCCGCTGGCTCGAGCCGCTGCAGAGCGGTGTGTCCCTGCCCGGACGGCTCGGGGGTGGCGCCCGGCGCCCCCAGGCTCAGCCCTTGCCCTGCGAGGTCGGGCGTCCACCCCCTGCAGACAGCTGCAAGCCCGACCCCAATGCCCAAGCTGCCCGGCTGGGTCATGGCGCCCGGCCTCTCCTGACAGCAGGGCCGGGCAGGCATCAGCTGCGCGGGCCTCACGCCACCAGCGCACCCCGGACGAGGCGGCCAGAGCCCGGGTCCAGGCCGTGGGGTGCCAGTCCCGCCCTGCGCCCTCGAGGGCCAGCTGGGACCCCGGGGACCCCGGCTCCCCCCGCCCGGCGAGGCGGCGCAGCGCGGGGCAGCGGAACCACGTAGACACCGGCCGCGGCACACACGCCGGCTCCGAGGCTCCGTGCGGAGAGGTCACAGCGGGTTTATTTAAAACAGAGGCGGACACGGCGCTGGGCAGGCAGACCCGGCCGGAGGAGCCGCCCGCCCAGGCCCGGTGGCCGAATCTCCGGAGTCCGCGGGGGGCCGTGGGCGAGGCCGAGTCAGCCGCCCACCCCGCGGGGGCGAGGTTTTGGCAACGCAGAAGGCGACATCCCGAGGGGCCTCTGGCGGCGCCGGTCACTCGGCGTGGGGCCTGCGTGGGGGCTGCTCCTCGTAGGACTCCCCGAACTCGTTCACCCTGCTCCTGTCCACGGGGTAGAGCCTGCGGGGGCAGGGAGCTCGGGCAGCGGCCGGGTGGCGGGGCCGGGGGGCTGCTGGCGCCCAGGCACTCACCAGCGCTGGTAGAGGTAGACGAGGAAGACCACGTCGTCGCGGAAGCAGGCCAGCCGGTGGGAGGTGGGCATGGTGATGACGAAGGCGAAGACGTCGTCGATGAAGGTGTTGAAGGCCTGCGGGCGGCGGGGACGCGTCTGGGGCCCGGCCTGCGCTCACCCCCGCCGCCTGCCCAGGCCGGACACTGACCTTGTAGGTGAAGGCCTTCCAGGGCAGGTGCGCCACGGACTTCATCTGGGGACATGGACAGGCAGGTGAGCCCGGGGCCGCCCAGCCTGGGCACGCGCCCGGCCGCCCGCGGCTCACCTTGTAGTTCACGAAGAGCTGGGGCAGCATGAAGAGGAAGCCGAAGGCGTAGACCCCTAGGAGGCGGGCGGTGAGCGGCGCCCGCTGCCCACATGCCCCCCCCAGCGCGGCGCCAGCAGGGCGCTGGGGAGAAAGGCCCCGGGCCCAGCGGGCAGGCTGACTGGGCGGGCGCCCTCGGCGCCCACTCACCGTTGACGAAGCTGTTGATCAGCCACGAGTACCAGCTGCAGGGGAGGCGAGCGTCAGCCCCGGGCTCGGGCGCCCGCTGCCCGTGGATGCCAGTGAGGGGCCCCACGGGGACGCCCGGCCCTCCCGCCCCGCGCCCACCTCTTGTACTTGACGCTCCACAGCGAGTACACGGCGCCCCCGACGCACAGCGGGTACAGCAGGTAGGACAGGTGCTTCATGGCCTGCGGGCGGAGGGCTGCTGGGCGGAGCCGGGGGGCGCCGAGGACCCCGGAGGCCGCGCCCCACGTCAGAGGGGACCCGCGGCCACACCCAGGCCCCGGCCCTTAGACGGCAGAGCCCTGGGCCTCGGCAGCCGCCCGCGCGCCCGGCCCGCTGACCTGTGCGTCGTACTCCTCCGTCCTGCGCTCGGACTCGCTGGAGGCGCCGAACTGCGGAAACGCGACGCTGGCCTGAGCGGGCGCCCAGGGCCGAGCCTCCGCGCTGGCCACGCCGGGCAGTGAGGCGCCCGCCGGGCCCCGGGGCTCCCAACCAAGCGTGCCCACAGCTGCCCCCACGGCAGCCAGGGCCGGCTGGACTCTGCCAAGGCCACGAGCCCCGGGACCCGGGGTCTCACCTCGAACTCAGGCCGCAGGCCCCTCCACCGCACGGTCATCTTCAGGGCCTTCTTCACCTTCCACAGCTGCGGAACGAGGCCCCGCCTGAGACGCGGACTGGGGTGCCAGGACCCCCTCGCTGCCGCGGGCCAGCAGCCGCCCCGTCCCAGCCACGGCCGGCCGGCCGGGTCAGCCCGGGGCAGCGCTCACCTCAATGGCCGCCCCGACGCCCGCAGGCACCAGCACCAGCAGGCTCGTCTGCTCGTCCAGCAGGAACAGGAAGATGACCACCGTGCTGAAGCAGCGCCAGAGCACTGGGGGCGGGGGCGGGGCGCTGCCATCCTTGGCCCACACGCCCCCACGCACACAGAGCCCCCGGCGCCCCCGGACGGGCCACGGGCTGGACGTGCAGCCCGCTCTGAGCACCCTCCCTGGGGCCGCCCGGGCTGGGGCAGGAGGGCAGAGCCGCAGAGGCCTCACCTGCCTTGGTGGACATCCCCATCATGCTCTTCTTCTTCTTCCAGAAGCTGATGTCGTTTTTAAACGCCAGGAAATCAAACAGGAGCTGAAGCCGAGAGCGAGCTGCACCTGCGCGGCCTCCCACGCGGTGGCCTGAGGCTGCCGGGGGCCGACGACACGAGCGCCCCATCGGCTGCCCCCCAGAGCACGCGGGCGGGGCCGGCCCCTGGGGGCCCACGGCTTCCCTGCAGCTCTGGAACCCTCTGGCCTGACCACGGCCCAGGCCCTGGGCACCTGGGGCCACCCCCTGCCGAGCCCTGGGCTAACGGGGCTGCACCCGCGCCGGACTCCCCCCCCCCCGCCCTGTGGGGACCCAGCTGGGGCTCACGTGGAACGCGGCCACGAAGAAGGTCAGCGCCAGGAAGTACAAGTTGGTGTCCACGAAGATCCCCTTGACTTCGTCCGCGTCTTTCTCTGAAAACCCTGAGGAGGAAAAGCACAGGCGGGCGGCCTCAGGGACGGCGGGCGGCCTCGGGGGCTGGCGGCCTCAGCAGGGGCGCAGCTCACCGAACTGCTGCAGCGAGTACACGGCGTCCTGCATGTGGATCCAGAGGCGCAGCCGCCCCAGGGAGATCTTGTCGTAGGACACGGTCAGCGGCAGCTCGGTGGTGGAGCGGTTGATCACCTGGAGGGCCGCGTGGTTGGCGGGCGCAGGGCGCCCCACGGCTGCCAGGCCGCAGCATCCGGGGAGGGGGGCCCCAACGCCGCAGCTGCGCGCGGCCGCCCGGCTGGCAGGGGTGCGGCCAGGAGACAGCTGGACGGCCCCGCGCTGGCCCAGATGACCGCAGAGGTGCTGGCGGGCCCCAGGCCGGGGTCAGCTCCAGGCCACCCCTGGTCAGCGCAGGACCCCGCGGCCTGGGGCGTGGCTGGGACAGCGCATGCTACCACCAGAGGTGGGTCAGCGGCGTCCCCGCGGCCCCACTGCCCACCTGGCTCCCGGGAGGCGTCCGCCCCCGCCCCGCGGCGCTGCCCGACCCCACAGCGGGGCTGCGGGGGCACAGAGCGGCCGGCCGGGCTCACCGTGAGGTCCTTGACCCGGCTGCTGAGCTGGTCGATGAACAAGATGGGCAGGTAGTGCACGGTCTTGCCCAGCTGGACCCTGGGGCCAAGCACAGGGTCAGCGCCAGGCCCCGCGCAGAGCGGCCCCGGGAGCTCGGCAGTGGGCGGGCGAGCGCTGCCGGCGCCCCCACCGGGCCTCTTCGCCCAGTGACCGTGCCCCATGGGTAAGTTTGCATCTCTCAGAAAGACCCAGAGAGGGGTCTCCCCGGGGGCACGGAGAGTTAGCGCCGCGCTGTGGAGCTGTCTGCAGCTGCGGCGCGAGTTCGACACCCGGCCCGGGAGCTTCCCACACGGCGCAGCAGACCCTCCTGCCTCCCTCCTGGCCCCTCGGCAGTGGGTTTCAGTGGATCCGCCTGTTCTGCTCCCCACTCTGTCTCTGGGGAGTCCTCCCAGCTCCGCACCTCTGGCCTGCACCCCAGTTCTTGTGTGTGTAAATAAGTCTTTAAAACGAAGAGCAGACCCCGAGAAAACACTGCAGGCCCCGCTGGAAGGCAGAGCAGGACACCGGCTCGAGGGGCTGCCAGGGCTTCGGAGGCACAGGGCGGGGCTGAGGCGGGTCGGCCACACCAGCGCCGAAGGTGGCGAGCCGGTGAGGACGCGGCCCTCGACGGGTCAGCACAGGCAGGACAGGCCCGCCGGCCCGGGCGCCTCCTCAGAGTGCCCCTCTGGTCTCCCCTGGGGGCGCAGCCGGGCCCCGCCTCTGGGCCGTGTCTGCCCCGGCACCCCCCGCCCCGCGGGCCCGACACTCACATCTTCATGTAGCGGTGCACGTCGGCCGGCAGGGAGGCCCCGTCGAAGACGAAGTCGTCCACCATCACATTCAGGGTCAGCCTCGGCCGCCAGTGCGCGACGGGCGCGTCCAGGGCGCTGCTCGGCCTCTTCTCGGCCTCGGCCTGCGGCTGGACGAAGAGCCTGCTGGGGAGTGCTGCCGGGCCTGGCACCGCCCACGCGGAGCCAGCGGTCACAGGGCCACTTACTCCCCTGACAGGCGCCGACTCACCCCGTGGCCCGGAGCCCCCACCGTGCCGGCCCACCGGCGCCCACGTCTTGGGCCCAGCGGGGCTGTGCCTAGGACAGTGCCAAGGTCCAGCTGACAGCCCCGGGTAACGACGCAACTGACGGGAGACCTGGGACCAGCAGCCGGTGCCGGGAGGGGCTGGGCGTTGCTTTGGCAACAGCCGCGTCCAGACCGGCTCCAAGAACGCCCGACTGACTCAGAAGCAAGCGGGGAAGCTCCGCTCACAGGGTTCACGCGACGCCCAAGCGCCAGCCGCGGGCAACAGACCCCCACCCCCGCCACAGGGGCCTCCTGAGCCCACTCGCAGCCACCGCCCACGGGCACTGCCTGTAAGCTGCAGAGCCCAGCCCCTCGCCTCCGAGAACCCCGGAGGGCCCGGGACACAGCCAGACTGTCACTGTCCCTGCGAGGGTGGGCACACTGCCCCGACAACACACAGGGAGCCGGCAGGCGCGCCCATGGGGCGGGCTGCCCCAGCCTGGCCGAAGCCTGAAGACGCCCCAGCAGCGGAGGCCCCAGCCACGCCCCTTCCCTTCCACGCGGGGCGCGGCGTCTGTGTCTCACGGAGGCTCGCACCGTCCCGCGCGCCGCCCAGAGCCGCCAGCACTGCCGCTGCCCACGCCCGCCACCCTCAGGGGCCGCCCTGGAGCTCCACACCCCGCCGGGGCAGGGTTTCGGGCGCAGGTGGGCGCCCCCCGACCACCCACGCCGGCCGCCCGCACCACCCCGACACGCACCTGGGCGGCAGGCTCTCCGGCAAGCAGGCTGACCTCCTCCGGCCGGGGCACCATGTAGGTGGTCAGCGGGCTCACAAGGTGCACCTGCTTCCCGTCCTGCCAGGGCAGGAGCCCGGCGTGGTGGAGGAAGATGTAGGCGAACAGCGTCCCATTGTCCCTGGTCTTCTCCGGCACGGACACGTTGACCGTCCTGCAACCAGCCGGGGCGCCCCACCCCCGACGCCGTCACACGTTGCTGGGGCCGCCCCCGGGTTTCTCCTGCTCGCGGGTGTTCGTCTGGAGGCGCCGGCTCGCAGGACGGCTGCGGTCACCGACCCGGTGTGCAGGCTCTGGGCCGGAGAGGCCGCCTGGGAGCATGGTCCCCTCGCTGGCGCCCGACACGACGACCCGGGCGCGGAGCAGCCGGCAGAGCCATGAGGAGCGGGGCCCTCTCCAGCCACAGCGAGCCAGAGCCGCCGAAGCACCTGCCGCGCCCACCTCGGAGCAGACTCCCAGCGACCGCAACCTTGCGTTTGTTTCACGACCTTCTGCAAGCCCCGAGCTAGTGCAGCCCTTGCTCACGGGAGCTTACGACGCCCCTGCCCGGGGTGGGTGGGAGCCTGCGCGTGCGGCCCGGCCGCCCCACCCCAGGCTCCGCCGCTGCTGTGTCCCTGGGCCACCGCGCACGGCGGCTCCTGCGGCCGAAATGACAAACTCACTCCCCCCCCGCACCTGGCGAGACCCTGTTCCTGCCACCTCAGCCTCCGCGGGGCCCAGGCAGCCGGCGCACCCCAGACGCCCGCGGCCGCCGCCACGTACCTTTCAAACTTGGACTGCACGTCGAAGTCCTTCACGTTCAGGACCAGGTCCACGCTGTTCTCGCTGCCCAGGCTGGCGCGCGTCGTGGTGTAGACACTCAGCTGGGGAGGGGCAGACGTCAGCCGGGCAAGGCCGCCCCGGGCCCCGGGAGGGCGGTGTCGCTGCAGCCCCGGGGCGGGCCGCCGCGCTCACCTGCAGCTTGGGCCTGCGCGCCAGGTAGGGCTGGATGCAGTGGCCGGCGCGGGCGCAGGGGCGCGTGTGCACGATGCCGTACATGACCCAGCAGGTGTGCGCCACGTACACCGCGAACACGCCCACCACCAGGCTGGTGAAGGAGCCGCGGCCGCTCCACATGGCGCCGCGGCCGCCGCGCCCGCGGGCGCCGGCCCCGCGGCCGCTCCGGCCTCCGCCGCTCACGCGAGGGCCGCCGCGCGCCGCCGGGGAACGACCGCGCCGCGCGCCGCGGGACACCCGCCGCCCCGCATGCTCCCGGCGCCGACCTGTCGCTGCGGGATTCGCCGGCGCCGCTTCCGCGTCCGCGCCCCGCCGGAAGTGGCCGCGCGGCCCTCTGGGAAGCGTAGTCGCGTCGGCGTGTCGCGCGCTGTACGTCAGCGGGACGGCGTGGCGTCATCTTCCCGCGCCGTCCCCTGCTGCGCGCAGCTCGCCCCGTGGCCCGGGCTGCTGCTGGGCGCGGGCGGGGCGCGGGCGGGGCGGGGGCGTCGCACGCGGGGCCGGTCCGCGGTGCTCGGGGCGGGGAGTGCACCTGGGGACGGGGCCCTGGGGGGCGGCGAGGTGCTCGCCGGGGGCGGGGCGGGGTTGGGGGGCCCCGGGGCGGCAGGATCCCGCGAGGGTCGGGGCGGGGGCGCACCTGCGGACGGGGGCCGGTCAGGGGTGCTCGCGGGGGGCGGTCCCCTGGGGCGGGGCCTGGGGGGCAGGGCTGTGCACGCGGGGGGCGGTTCGGGGGGCGGGCGCCCACCGGTCACCGCGCCAGGCCCGAGGGCGGCCGGAGTGGACGTTAACATTGCGGCCCTGGAGTGAAGCCCGAGCTCCCGGCTGGCCCCTGCTGGCCCCTGCTGGCCCCTGCTGGCCCGGCCGGAGGCACCTGCTCCGTTGCTTTTTCAATAAGAACCCCAGGGGGCGCTTTTGGAGAACAAATAATGGAGTAAAGCGCCCGCCGTCCCGGGCTCCCCAGCCTGACCGCCAGCGGCGTGGCCTCAGAGGGGCCGCGCGTTGGGGCCCTTCCCGGACTCCTTGGCCTCCCCTTCAGCCCTGGCGCGTCTGCCCCGGGGAATCCAGAGCGGCAGGGGCGCGTGTGGGGGCAGCGGGGTGGGGCCCCGCGAGGGTCCCCGGGCACGCATCGCCCTCTTGGCTCGTCTTGCTGCCCGCTCTGGCCATGGCCTGCGCTCGCCGAGATCACGTTTACCGCTGTGCGGCCGAAGCCCGGCCCGCGTGGGCAGTTGAGTGGGTTGACCCTGTTCCCGCGAGGCCTCTGCCGATCCTGCCCCTGCGGTGCCCCGGGCTCCCCTGCTTCCTCACCTCAGTCTCCCTCCCTGTCGCCCGGGGCTGGGGGCCGCCCCACCCCACCCGCCCCTCCAGTCCGTGGAGCGAGTTCCTGGGAACGGACTGTGGGTCCAGGGGGGCCAGTGCTGTGGGGGGCGGAGCAGTCCCTTGCGCTGCACCCGCAGCTTGGCAGAGCCGGCTGTAACCCCGCAGGCCCGGCCCCAGCGTTACTTCAGCTCCGTCAGGGCCGGGGCCCCCAGTTTTACCTTCCCTGCCACTTTCCCTTCCCTGTGGAGAGTGAGGACAGAAAAGCCGGAAAGGAGGCGCCGCAAGACCAGAGACCTGGCGCATGCATGCGGGGGGCGCCGGGGGCAGGGACGCCGAGGTATCGTTGAGCCAGCTCCAGGAGCTGAAAATCCTCCACACCTGTCAGCAGTGGCCAGGCCACTCCACGAAGGAGGACGCTCCAGAGAGAGGAGGCTCTGTCTGACCATCTGCTGCCCTCCGCCCGCCTGGCCTCTGCGGGACTCGCCTGCCCGCCCCTCCCTCCACAGGGCAGCGGCCTTTGGCCACCCACCTCCTGCGGCCACGCCGGGCTTGCCGCTGACCAGGCAGGGTCGCTCCCCCAGGCTGCCCCGCTGAGGCCACACAGGCCTCTCAGCACACCTGTCCCCTCGGCAGTCCTGTGCCGGCTGCGGCCACCATAAAGCTGCCCTTCTGGGTACGGCTGTTGTGGAGAGACCCGCCTGGGAAACGCCGGAAACCCTTCCCAGACCTGCCCTCACCGCTGGCAGGGGCTGGGCGTGGGTGGGGCGCCCCACATGGGCCGGGATATCCGCGGCAGGCGGCGGCTCTGGGCGGCCGGCCTGGCCTTCCGGGGCCTGTCCCCGTGTCCCTACACCGCTGTCCCCCTGTGGGCCCAGCCTCTGGCAGGGGCCCCGGTCCTGGGTGTCAGGCCTGCCGGCCACGTTCAGCCCGTCGTCCTGAGGGCACTGGGCCAGCGCGCCTGCCCAGTTTGGGGCGTCCATGGGCTGTGCTGCCACCGCTGCTATCTGGAGGGACCCCGCCCACTGGCCAGGGCCCTCAGGAGCGGGAGCTCAGGCCCGCCGCCTGCAGAGCCCGGGGCCGGCTCCTGGGCTCCTGCGCCTCGGTGCCAGTGCTGGGCAGGCTCTGCGGGGGCTGCCCGGGCACCTGCATCCCCTGCCTGCGGCGCCTCCGCCCCAACCCGGCCGTTGGGGTGCGGGTGTCCGGGCCACTGGGGAGCAGGCCGCGTCCCACCCAGCCCTGCCCGCCTTGACCACGGGAGAGGGCGGCGCCGGCAGCCAGCCAGGGCCCGGGCCCGGATGTGGAGACTCAGTCCCGGACACCCAGCCGGGCCACCAGGGGCCAGCGGCCGCGTGCAGAGCGCTCCTACCCCCCAGACGGGGAGGTGCAGGGTGCGGCCGTGGGGGCGGAAGGCTGCGTCCCACAGGTGTCCGAGCGCAGGCCCACCCGCCTGCCTTGCCTGAGGGCCTCTCCCTGCAGCCCCGCCCGCCTGCCAGGCCCAGACGCCGTGGTCAGCTCGGGCAGAGGACAGCGTGGCCAGGCGGGGCTGGCTGACGAGGGAGGGAGGGGTGCGGCGAGGGGACCAGCAGCCCGGCGGGCCTCCCGTGGCCCGGGGCCCGAGCCGCCCGGGACTGTGGTCTGTCCTGCCAGCTGCCCCGGCCCCTCCCCCCGCCTCCCGTGCCTGTGCAGCTTTCACTTGAACGGCGCCTTTTTGGGTGAAAGTGTTGTTGTGAGGACACAGGCCTGCTGGGCGGCCCTCGCGTGCTGCCGTCTCGGCCGTTTGGCGGCCGCCCGGAGTGGCCCTCCTGCGGGCGTGAGGGCAGGAGGCTCCTTGCCCGGGTGTGGCCCGGCCTCTGCCCGCCACCGGAGGACAGTGCCCGGGCGGCCACTCCGCTGCTGGGCGGGCACCCGCAGCCGCCTGCCCCCTTTCCCTTGTGAGCTTCTGGTGACCGTTTGGCAGAGACAGGACTTTCTGGTTCGCCTGGCCTCTGCGGCCCAACTCTGCGCCCCTTGTGGGGCGGCGGGCGTGTCTGGAGCAGCACCTTTGACCCCGGGTGCCCGCGGGGGCTGGGTGTGGCTTCCCCAGGAGAGTCTGGACTGGACCCTGATCTCTAGCCCGAGCTCCAGAGGCGCTGGCTCCGGGTCCAGGAAAGGATTCGAATTCTGGCTGAACACCTGTCGGCAAGGTGGACGCTGCCCGCCGTCCACAAGGGTCAGCAACATGAGCGGGTGGCTCCCCGGGCACGTGGGGCCCGAGGCCTGGCCTCCGGCGCTGCCCGCTCACCCAGTATCCTTGGAGGACGTGGCCAGGCTGGGGGGGCCCACGGAAAAGGCCCCGGGCCCCTCTGGGTCGCCACCGGAACGAGGCCAGCCCCGGCCAGCACGAACGCAGCTCAGCGTGCCTGGGCCCAGCTCGGCTGTCGTGGCGAGCCCTGCCCTGGGGACTTCCCGCGGGACCTGGACAAGCCCTCACGTGGCGCAGCTGGGGGCTGGGGTCCCAGGCGGGGGCAGGG
>PVIJ01017212.1:0-30188 GCA_004024925.1 Scalopus aquaticus
AAGGGGAATACAAAATGTAAAAGACATAAATAACAATAAAAATATATATTTAAAAAAAAAAGAATAGGCTCAGGTGGGTGTGGTTTGCCCTTTGAGTTCTGAGGCATGTGAAGATTGCAGAGCGGGCTAGGAGCAGCTGCGCGAGCCCAGAATCCTGTGAGGAAAAGTCGCCATCACTCATTTCAGCTGTAACTTGTACACTGGCTGAGCCTGCAGGGTCAAGGCTAAAACTTGACAGTGTCCAAAGCAGTTTCCATCCTATTAGACAGGAGATGTCCTCCCGAGAAGCCAATCTATTCTTTAACGTTTAGTTTATGTTTTTAAGACTAAAATTGCCAAATTTCCCCAATATGATGTCTTTTGACTTTTAAAGTACTACAGTGGTGATTTTAGCACTTCTGTGAGTTATTTTTGAGCTTAATAGAAACCAAACATTTACAAATGTAATAACAGTCATAGAGGCTAACTAGAAAGGCTTGTTTCTTTTCATGAGTTTGGGATCTAGCCAGCTTTACACTATTTTAATTTTGGTTCACTGCTGGAAATTATCATTTTTGGTTGCTACTGATTTTTGTATATTCCAATATGAGTAATAAAAAAAGAATTTGTTTTTACTTAATGAAAGCAATCAGGTTGGTAGATGAAATCTTTTAAAGCATGTGTAGCGCCAGCAAGCACGGGGCAGGTTCACATCCATTCAGGTAGATGGATAAAGAGAGACCCAGAGCCCTCAGCGGACTTTCCAGGCTTCAACGCTCTCTCAGAGAACCAGGTACACAGGCACACCAAGTAGGGAGGCTGGCAGGCAAGGTTGAGGCAAGCACGGGCAGGGCAGAGGGCAACGGAGCCTCCCAGCCCCCACGAATCTTTACACTTTCTGGGGCTCTTTTGCGTTCTCTCTCACGTACCTCACCTCTCCTGCAGTCACACTGCTCACCCACTCACTGCCGCTTCTTTCATCCCAGCCTCTAAGCTTAGGTGTGCACACTCGCACATGCGCACACATCCATAGTCAGGTGTCCACAGTCAGGCTGCTGTGCCCCTCGCCCACGCACCCTCTGCATTAACACGATCAGAGCTGCAGGTGATCCCCGCACAGGCTGGCGGCGTAAAAAGTGTGATTAATTCATTTACCCTATAGCATGAAATCCATGGGTAGAAATAATACCGCAGGACTTCTTGGGAGTAAGATGGGGCACAGCTTCTGACCCAAGCCTCTGCTCCCCTCAACTATTATTCCTCCTAAAACTAGAGAAAAATCCTATCAGACTAGGAGCACAGAAGATATAAAGTGCTCACACTCCTGCATCCAAACAGCTTGAGGGACATGTTCTAGCAAAACTTTTAGGGACTTTACTCTTGTTTTTTCTTATGTTTGCACGTTAAAAAGGGGGGGGGTATTTTTCTACATAGCTTTCTAGTGCAAACCTACATGGGTGGGCAGGTTCACAATCTGTTGGGGCAGATGGAAAGGAGAGTCCTGGAGCCCTCGGTAGATTTTACAGGCCTTTGATGTTGGAGCAGAGAGCCGGGCACACCAGCCAGGGAGACGGGCAGGCACAGGCTGGGCAGGGGGGCTGGGAGGCAAGGCAACTGAGCCTCCCAGCCCTGCACGAATCTTTGCACCCTTTCTCTGGCCTCTCTCTGGGTTCTCAGTCTCATGTAGCCTCTTGGCCTCGCCTCAGAGTGGTCCTCCTCACCCTGCTACCGCCACTGTCTTTATCCTTCTCCTCTAGGTAGAGGTATGAGCATTTATACTTTGGGCTCGTGTCCTAACTACAAGAACTGGTGCAGTGCCGGCGCCCACACTCCCAAGGCTTTTTGCCTAGGCTGCAGGTGGTGGCTGTAGAGTGTGTATAGGGGAAGGTGGGGAAAAGCCTGAGCGCCCCACCTACCCTGCAAGGCTCCGTTACCTATTACAGAACCTGAGGAAGATAACAGAAAATTAACTATCAAGCAATCCTACTTTATGGTTAATGATACAAAAATCTTATGTTATTAAATCCAGCACATTTATAAAAAATACTAACAAGCCATGATCAAGTGAGTTTTTTTTCTGGGATGGTTTGACCTTGGAAATTTCTACAACTATAATTAATTATCACAGAATTAGAAAAAATGTGATCCCAGTATGGAAACCAAGAGGCAATTTGCAAAATTCCACATCTTGATTTTTAAATAAATTTCTTTTTTAAAATAACATTGGTTTATGGCATTATATCTGACTTTTTAAAGGAACATTTTAATACACTAAGATATCCTTAATAATGTCATTAAATAATAACAATAATCCTTAATAAATGGCCTTAATAAAAGTTTTTATCAAAACTAAAGATACATAATAACTTTCTCAAGGTTATATACTGGTAGTGGTGACTTTAAAGTCAAATTATTATTATTACTCTTGCTATTTTGAATCTTAAGCCAACTGCAACTGCCTATACTAATTTATTATTTTTATTTGAATACAAGTACATTGATGGTCGGTGTGGTGTGGTAACATGCACCTGAAAAGGTGTGAACCTATACCTCTGAATCATTACTGTGTTCTAAACCAATGATAATGCAATAAAATAAATAAAGATTAAAAAGTTTAAAAAACTAAAGACAACTATTGTATTTAATGAAAAGATAACTATGGAATTTTAAAGACATTTACAGGGATGTTACAGTACTGATTTTGGGGATCCCTTAACCCAGTGTTTCTCAAACTTAACTGGTAATAGCATCTGACAAGGACAGTTGTACCCCCTTAAAATCCAAAATCCTCACACCTGGGGGTGCAAGACTGCCCCAGAGGCTGCAGGTGATTCTTCCTACCATTTGGAGGGACATTGACCTTTGTGCCAACTCAGGGGATTTGTCTCGAAGTAGACTGGTTCTCAGCGCCTGTGTTAGCCTTCTTAATATCCTTGAAAAGCTTTATAAAGTCACTCCTCAATCTCTTCTCTGAGTTAAATCATCATTACATTTTCTTCAAAGGATTCATTTTCTGATCTTTTGTCATCCTTATTATACTGAGCATTCATTAATTCAACAAACATTAACAAGCATATTTGCTCTGGGGGTTTCAAATCCCTCCTTAGAGTTGTGGACCCTTAAATTTATCTATAAAAGGAATGATTAGTGTGGGGATTGCTGAGAAACTCTTAGATGTCTCAGCGCCATAGACTGTGGGACTCTTAAGCCCCTTTCCAATCCTCCTCAACCTTTAACTAAATTGCACATGCCAGAAACATCGTCTTATAAGTGCATAGAGTTGCTTTCCTTCCTGCAACTAGCCTACAATATATTACCTGTTGGCTGAAAGGTTTTCCTTTTTAATCATGAGTGGGGGTCAAATATTATCAGATACACTTTTTCTGCATCTAGTGAGGTGATTATATTGTTTTTTTGTTTTTGTCCCGTTAATGCAGTAAGTTACATTGACTGATTTTTTTAAAATGTTAAGCCAACCTGAAATTACTGGGGTAACCCATCTTTAGTCAATATGTGCCATCTTTTTGGTAAATGTCTGTGTTTGATTTGCTAATATTTTGTCAAAGATTTTTGTATCTGTGTTCATAAGGGATGTCGTTCTCTGTAATTCTCTTGCAACATCTTTGCTTAGTTTTGTAGAGAGGTTATACTGACCTCATAAAATGAAGCCAATTCTTCTTCCTCCTGAAGTATTCCCCTCCTCTATTTTCTGAAGGAAATAACTTTTGGAGTTTAGTTGTGTTATTTTCCTTCCGTGTGATGATATTTTGTCTAGTTCTGCTGAAGCTAAATTTTCTCTCTAAAATGTCATTTATTTTTGAAGGATATATATTTTTTGAAAGATGTATCCATGAAGGCTTAACCAGAGAAGCAGAACCAGTCCTTCTGGAAGCTTCCCTCCCTACTGGTCCTGATCAGCAAGATATTGGCAGCTACTTTAGGAGAGAGAACTCGAAGGGAGGATATGCCTAACTTATTATTCCCCATCTCCCCACATCCACAAAAATCAATCCACTTCAGTGTTGTTTCCATATTTATGTTCTTTCATATTATTTAATGATTAAGTTGTCTTAATCAAGGAACACACTCCTGGGTGTTCCTTGTCTATGCTCCCTAGCCTGTACTTCTCAATTGTAATTCTCTTTTCAGATATTCTACTATTCTAGCTCACTCTCCCTGCAACCACTGGGAACTACTTTGGTGGGTTTAACATTTTAATATATTTAGTATAAAACTTTATCACTCAGGCAGGGTTTCAAGCCTGGAAGCAATATGAAATCTTGGCCAGACCATGTCTACCAATACTGCTTTATTGGCACAGGAGGAGGCAAAACTGCCATATTGTTATGCTGGGAATCCTAGATAAAAGGTACTTAAAGGTTTGAAAGGCAAACTAGGACATATATTCTTTCATGCAATACACAGATGGCCAACATACCCACGGGTGAAAATGTAACAGGGTGGTCTGCAGGGAAAGGGGAGGTTCCAGGTTCCCTGGCGACCACCCTGTTACAAAACCATCTTCTTTCTTAGCATGGTGTTCGGTGAGGGATGAGGGACATCCCTTTGGACACAGAAGTCCATAATAATCTCAAATCTTCCCTCCCTTCAATATATTGCTCCAACATCCTTACACAAGAATTCTCACTGGACGTCATATTCAAGCTTCAAATCTTCACATCAAACAAAAGAAGCCGCATAGGCTTCTTTTATTTGAAAAGAAGATCCATAGAAGACTGCAAAGAAAAAAACCACAGTTTCCACACCATGGCCCACTTTATCTCCTTCTACATCTATTCCCTGCAGCCTTCAGCTTGGTGTTTGTGATTTTCCACGACAGTGTCTGCATTCTGGTTGTACCTCGAACATGTAGTGAGAGCTGAGACCTCCTTCCTTCCAGAGGTTGGTCCCATGGCCTTTGTCTGCTCTCAACAATTCTTGTCTGGCCTTGAGCCTGGGCGGGCAGAGCTGGAGTTCCTCTTCATCCAAAACTTATGCTCATTTGCCAGCCAGTCCGAAAAATCACACAATTCTGTGTGTAAACTGAAGCACGTACAGCAATGTGTCAAATCCAGAACCAATAAGGAATGATTTATTCCACTGGCCGGAGAGGCCTGGCGCAGAAGAGGGGTGGAGCTCTGCCCCTTAATGTCCAGATGATGCCCAGGCAGGAGGAAATGATGCCTGCACAGTGCCATGCACTCACATTGCTGGTGGGACGCAATCTGGTCCAGCCACTGTGGAAAGCTGTGCTGAGGTTCCTCAAAACACTAAGAATGGAGCTACCATAAGACTTAGCGACTCTACTGCCAGGAATCTACCCAAAGGACACAAAAACATTAATGAGAAAGGAAACCTGCGCCCCTATGTTTATAGCAGCACTATTTACAATAGCCAAGATATGGAAACAACCAAAAGGCCCAAAACAGACAAATAGATCAAAAAGTTGTGGTACATTTACACAATGGAATACTGCTCAGTAATCAAAAAAGATAAACTCATGCCATTTGCAACAACATGGATGGAGCGGGAAGGAATATGCTAAGTAAAATAAGTCAGAAGGAAAAAGATAAACATCAGATGGTCTCACTTAAATGTGGGATGTAGAGAAACCAAACAAAAGGTCAGGAAAAGACAAAACTAGCAAGCTGATCATAGATCTGAGATATCCAGCAGGGGAGGGAGAGGAGTAGGGGTCAGAACAGGGCGAGGGGGGTGGGTGCAGAGCACAGGGATTAGTGTGATGGCTCACAGGTGCTGTGATGGTGGGGGAACCCTGGGGACTACACCTGAGGAGAGTAGCCAATTACCATACAAAAAGGAATGATGAGAAAATAAATAAGTACATTTAGAAAAACAATAAAAAGGATCAAGGCACATTTTTGCTGGAGCTGCTGCAGAAGGCAGCCCTACTGAGCACAGACATGTGGACTGCCCCTCCCCCAACCGGCAGCTGCAACCCCACCTCACACCATTGATTGCTAAACAGGCTTCTCCTGGCCCTGCTAGCTCTCCCTCTCCCGTTCCCTCTTCCCTGTTGTTCAAAATATTTTTTTTTCTCTTTTGCTGCACCAAAGGCCCTTTTGTTTGCATTTGTAATGCCTGGTGGTCAAATCCTAGACTGGTGGGCGAGGTTTTGACTCGGTGGTTTTTCACATCCTTTGCCTTATAACATATTTACCCTTATGAGACTTGAAAATGAAGCCCCTGAAATAGTATTATTCTTTTTCAAATGCAAGAATTTTGAGTGGAAAAGTTTCCAAAGATAATACACATTTGCCTGCCTTTTTTGATAGCCTGTGGGTCCTAATGTAGCCTTTCCTTGATGATTCAAATGCTGTGGTAGTCTGATGTATTAGGTCTCACAGTAGTCACACCTCCTGCTATTCACACCCTTATGTATTTTCCTCCCCTTGAATCTGGTGCCTTGGTGACTCACCTTAACCACGAGAATGTGACAGATGTGAGACCCTGCCAGATCCAGGCTGAGGCCTTAAAAATCCTGGCAGCTTCCTCTTTTGGGCTCTGAGGGACATCAACAAGCATATAAAAAGCCCTGTTACCTGAGACCACCATGCTGTGAGACCACCCCAGCCACTCAGATAGTCCTGGCAGAACCTCCAGCTGACAGCCAGCACCAACAGGCCAGTCCTGGAGCAAGGCCCTCTGGAAGGAGGTCTTCCAGCGCCCATTTGAGCTGCTCCCTCAGAGGACAGAAAAGCTGTCTCCCCAGTGACACCTGCCCAGATGGTGAAGTCTGAACTCTGAACTTAAACATCAGCAACCATCACTTTATTCATGATTTTATTCAATATTCATGCACCTAATAACTGAAAAAGGACTTTAAATTAGAGGATGAATATTGAGCTGGGAGGGTATGGTGCCAATGCCAGAGAGTGCTAGAAAGTTCATCTGACAGTAGGAAGAAGTTCTTGTGATTTGCCTTTTGTGGTTTCCTCTTCTGCCTTTCATAGAAGGTCAGTTGTCATTTCTTGCTGATGTTGAGATGCTCTGACTATACAAGGGGATTTGAGTCTTCAAGAGAGCTGGTATTTTGGGCTAAGCAAGGGGAAAGATGAGTGTAAGAAGCAAGCAGGACTGTGATTGTTGCTTCTGAAAACTGGATAGATTAATTTTTGGTGTTGATAAGCATAGAGAATTGGAATAAAGACGAGCCTTAAAAAGTCTCATTCAGATACAAGTGCTTCTGATAAATAGCAAAAAGTTATGAATATTTAACACCCACACCCTGACTTCTTGACATAAAAATCTAGAGAAGAAAAGATCTGCTAAGAAATTTATTTCAGGAAATGCACAGGTAGGAATAGTAAATGCTCAGGAATGAATTTCTGCTGAGATAATAAATAACTAAGTATAATTTTGGATGTTTAGAAGCTGTAAATTTTCTTTACCTTCATAAATCTCTATTCTGGGGCTTTTTTCATTAGAACATAATACTGGGTTGTTAGTCTAAATAACCATGCTGTGATGAAAAGTACTGACAAAATGCTGTTGGGAACGACACCCTCCAATGGTGACTCCATGTTGTCTGGAGTCTTCACTTGGAATGCTCTGGAAATTTCAGCCCTCGATTTTGATGGAAACACTATCTATGAAAATTGTTATTCTCTACAACAACCATTTCATTATCATCAGGATTTAAGAGCTACTTGTTTTATAAAGTGATTTTGCAGATCTTTTCTTTCCTTCTCCACCAACACACTAATGACCCAGTAAAATTAAGAAGATCAAAGTTGGGGTCCCAGAGCCTGATGGGTGCTGCGTTTAGGTTTGGGGAATATGGTCACTGCAGCCATGCACTGAACTGACTATCCTGAAAGATATGAACATCTCTTCAACTCTAGGTTCCTCATTTGTCGCCGACACTTGTGGTCGGAATCTTTGCATCTGAATTTTTACCCAAGTGGGCGGCAAAAATGTAAACCCCATCTATCCATTAAAAGAAAAAGAATGTCATGCCTATTATGTGCCAGGAGCTGCCCAGGAGCCTAAAACCCTATAGGAAGTTACGGTGTCTTTCTTACTAATATTTCTTGATTCCTGCTCAGTGAAATTATGGTCTACTTTAAATAATAAATATCATGCAATTTTTATATATATATATAATATATATATAATATGTGTGTGTGTGTGTGTGTGTGTGTATATATATATATATATATATATATATATATATAAAACCACATTTCATAGACTAATGTTTCAAGTGTAGGTGTAACTTCATCAGGTGGATTCCCCCGAATATCTTTTAAAACATTTCAAACTCAGTTATTGAGGTAATAGAACAATGAACCCCCATAAAGTCTCCTTTCAAATTCACTAGTTGTTAATATTTTGCCACATTTGCTTTCTTTACACACACACACACTCAGCTAAACCATTTGACATAAACTACAATTATTACCTCTACATCCAAGAGCATCTACCCAAAACAAGAACATCCTGGGCCTCCCTGGTGGTGCAGCGGGGTAAGTTGCAGCACTATGAAGCTATCCAGAGCCACTCTGCAGCACGAGTTCGATCCCCGGCCAGGGAGCTTCCCACATGGCACAGCAGACCTCTCCTGCCTCGCCCGCTGCTCCCCTCAGCAGTGTATTTCAGTAGATCCACCTGTTCTGCTCCCCACTTTGTCTCTGGTGAATCCTCTCACCCCCCACACGTCTGGCCTACACCCTAGCTTGTATGCATAAATAGGAAATCTTTAAAAAAAAAAAACATCATCTTATTGACCGCAATATCCTTAGTAAATCCTAAATTCAATATTTAACACTAAAATTAAATTTGGTATTAAAATTTCCCCAGTTGTCACCAAACTGATCTTCACTGTCGTGGCTGTTTTTCTTTTTAAATTCAGGATGCCAGCAAAGATCATGCATTCTCTTTGGGTCATGTGGCTGTTTAGTTTCCTTCCTTCTAGAACAGTCCTACTTTCACTTGCTTTTCATGACCTTGGTATTTTGAAGAGTCTAGAACAGTTTCTAGGAGATATTATCTGCATTTGTTTATGCTGATTTGAGTAAGGGTGAACCTCTTGGCAGGAAACCTACTGACAGTGCTGAGTTCTTCCCCTTACACACTGGCTGTGTGATTGGGCTATGCCGGCTTGGATCTCCTCTCCACAGTGGATCTTTTTCTTCTGGGTGACTATGAAAAAAACTTGTTACTCTGAGGTTGTGTGCATGGCAACTCCTTACCTGATTTTAGGATTGCTGCTAATCCTTGCCGAAATCAGTTATTACCTCAGTGCTAGCAAAATTTAATTCCCAAGTGCCTTCATTACTTCTTCATTTCTTTTTTTTTTTTTAAGATTTATTTATTTATACATACAAGCTGGGGTACAGGCCAGAGGCAGGGGGCGGCGAGAGGGTTCACCAGAGACAGAGTGGGGAGCAGAACAGGCAGATCAGAAATACACTGCTGAGAGGAGCGGCAGGCGAGGCAGGGGAGGTCTGCCGCACCATGTGGGATTCTCCCTGGCTAGGCATCGAACCTCATCACGCGCTGCTGACAGTTCCACAGCGCAGCGCTCAACCACTGCGCCACCAGGGAGGCCCTACTTCTTCATTTCTTAACAAGTATTCTACAAAGAAGAGCTCCCTCTACCCCATTAAAACAATATTACTAATGTCTGGAAGACTCTTTTAACTAGTGTATTATAATCCATTAAGTCCTTTTTTTTTTTAAATTGAGGTATAATTGACATAAACATTATATTAGTTTCAGGTGTATAACATGATGATCTGATATTTGTATATTGCCAAATGAGCATCACAGTCAATCTAGTTAACATTGCTATAAGACTTGGTTATAAAGTATTTTTTATTGTGACCAGGATTTTCAAAACCTACTTAGCACATTTCAAATATGCAATACAATATTATTAACTATCGTCATTATGTTATACATTATATCTGATTTATTTATTTTATAACTATAGCTGGTACCTTTTGCCCTCCTTCATCCATTTAACCCATCCCCTAACCTCCCCCTCTGGTAATCATCGGTCAGTTCTCTGTGTCTATGAGCTTGGCTTGTTTTCTTGTTCCTTCATTTTTAAATTCCACATGTGAGTGAAATCATACAGCGTCTGTCTTTCTGACATTCTTCTTCAAGTGAGAAGTTGGTTCAATGAATTTGTGGACATAAAGACTTAGCAATGACATTTTTGTTACTGGCAACTAGTGAAAATCTGTCACTGTAGGTGTTTTGAATATGTACTGTCACTTTTGCAGTTTGGATTTGCAAGCCCAGTAATTCGAGTGCCCCACACCACTGACGTCTGCCAGCAGATGTCCCATCTGTAGCTATGTGAACTTATTGGGGCATCCCAGGAAGAGTGACAGGGATTTATTCCGAACTGCATAGATAAGCTGAAAGTAGAAGTGAAATTTATGATTCAAACACACAGACAAATAAAGTGATAATGCTGTTTCAATTATTATAGAGCTTTTTTTTATTGAATGTTTACTGTGTGCCATGTGCTATGTTTGATTCTTCTATGTAAATTCTTAGCCAGATAATTTAATACAAAATCTAGTCTCATCTAATTTAATCTGGACGGGAGGGTACACCCAGCCCTGCATTCAGATGATATGGGGGAACCTCTGCTGAAGATCATCAGAGAACAGATCAGAACAATCTCCAATTGATAGATAACATTAAATAGTTTCCTGGCCAAAAAGTAGGCTTTTAATCAAAATTCTCAAATATGCTTTACTGTGATTTTATTTTCCTTATTACATGTATTCCCATGATGGAGGCACTATCCTTCTTGTCCCTGTTTTCCGGAAGGTAGGGAAGACACCCCTGGAGAGGACCCAGTTGTTGTCCTTCCCAGCACACCCTCCACACCCTCATCCCCACCCTACCACACCCCCCAACCCCTACCCGAAACCCTATCCCCACCCCACCCCCACTGTGCAGACCAAGGCTGCCTTCCAGAGGCTGAAGCCCGAGGCGCTGCTTCTCCTTGATAGGCAAAAAGCGATCTAGCTTCAGGGACATCCGCTGGGGTGGAAGAAGGGATAAGTTTTCTCTGACAACAACAGAAGTTCTCGTGTGAAGACGTGACATTTGCCACTGGGGGAGAGGGGCCCCCCCGCCCAAGAGTACAGCAGGAGGGAAAATGGAGTTAGTCTGTTTTGATGCTATCTCTCTACCTGGGAGTGTCTGGCCTCTGACTCTTTGGTGTACACAACCATTATGACCCTGAGTTTTGGTTGTGTATTTTTTTAAGATTTTATTTATTTATTTTTGTGTAGAAGAACTAGGGTACAGGCCAGAGATGCAGGGGAGGAAGATGAGAGGATCCACTAGAGACAGAGCAGGGAGGAGAACAGGCAGATGACCGAAATACACTGCTGAGGGGAGCAGTGGGCGAGACAGGAGAGGTCTGCTGTGCCATGTGGGTCAGCTCCCTGGCTGGGAATCGAACTCAGGCAGTAGTGGTGATAGTGCTGAGACTCAACCCCTAGGCTATCAGGGAGGCCCCTGACCCTGAGTTTTAACCATGATAATTCAAAGCCTGGCCTGTGGGCTGGCGGTATCAACATCGCCTGCATTTGTCAGGGTCCCACTCCACCAGCTGCATCAGCATCTGTATTTTAACCAGATGCCCTGGTGATGTGCAAGCACTCAAAGTGTAACCATCTCCAACAGATTTAAACAACTTTTGGGTACTGTGCGACTTCAATCGAAAGTGCCCAACTGGCTGAGCTGTAGTTCAGCACCTGGGTGTCAACCTGCCTGCACTGTAGCAGCTCCACACAACATGTTGGTCAGAAAGTCTACCTTTTCCATTATCCAAACATCTTCTAAGTGTATGCTGCTCTGTGAACCTCTTTCGTTAGATGAAAAGAACTTTTCATCAATACCAACTCATATTTCCTTGTCTGAAGAACAGAGTGTCAGAGGATGAAAGGCTTCACAGGAAAGTCTGGTGTGGCCTCTTACTAAGCCTGAGTTTTCTCCAGAGCTGACCACACTGATTCATTATGACTCCCCTCTCCTCCCACCCACCCCCATCCTTTTCCTTTCTGTATCAAGTCTCCCGGTCCAGTCTTCCAGACTCTCCTATTTCTTTAAGAGCTACATTAAAATAGAACATCAAAGAGAAGAATCACTGCCTTAAAAATGACCATGATAGTAGGTTGGCAGAGTAATTGGAATAAAAATACTTGGATTCTACTTTTTTCCCATTTTAATTCTCCATTAGCATACTTTTAAAACATTGAATAGGCATTTATTCATGGGTAGCTCCATAATGTCTGTATATGTATGCAAATAGTAGATTATGTATTCTTAGGTTTTTAAATAAGCAAAATTAAACATCATCTACAACAACCTAATTATTAGCATTTACCATCATAAAGCTAGTAAATATAAAAAAAAGTCAAGAGGTCTTCCCAGTTCCCAGAATATAATTTTCCATTCCTGGGAATTCTTCTGACAGTTTTAACAAATGAGAACCTTTTTCCCTCTTATTTCTGGACATGAATCTGGGCCTTTCTGACCCTTGCACAAGTGATGATTAATTTTTCCAGATTTCCATTTTTTTAAAGTTTCATAAAGAAGTGATGTAGAACATTATAACTCATTGTAGTTTGAAGATAGATGATTAGTTTCCTACACTCTTTCTGGATTTTCCCTTTCACTACTTGTAGATTCAAGCAGCTTCAAGTGAGAATTTTCGCTGAGATGTCTTCCCACTCTCCCCTCCCTCCTCCCTCGGGAAGTAGAAGTGAAGGTTAGTAATGGAACACTTAAAAAATGATTCTGCTGAGCCTTGCCTGCTCTTCACTACTAAGGAATGTGGTTGTGCTTATATGGCCGAGGTTGGTCTAAAAGAATTTTCATAAACCACCAGTTGCATTACATCAATGCATCATCTTAAACCCCATGGTAATTTTCCTAAACATAACCAGCTCACTGACTTCAAGCATATTATCTCTTCCTGTCATTGCAAAAAATTCTCTAAATGTTTATATTCCTGCAGGACCACACTGAGATGGCCAGCTAGCTCATGTGGAATAAAAGGGGAAAGTAGAGCGTGAGCTGCCAAGAAACAAGACTGGGGTGGACAATGCCGCCATGAGGCACTGTCAGCAGCTCTCAGAATGTCATACTTTCCTTCAACCCTGTGATGCGAAGTATTTGCGTGCCCCTTTGACTCTGTGTTTATTTAATATTGTTGGGGCAGGTTGTTGGAAGGGGCTTTGCGATGGAAAGACAGTGATTGTAAACGAAGACTAAGCAGAGAGGGATTCAGAGAGTTCTGCTTCTTTCCCAGGCACCACATTGCAAAAATGCCTGTCCCTGATATTCTGGATATTCTGAACTGATTGCAGAATAAAAGCCACTCAGATGTCAAGGAGGGAGCTTATACAATCAAGTGCCGGCTCTCGAATGCAGTCTCTGTGGCCAGGAGATAATGTTCCCAGCTCCCAACCCAACTTAAGACATGTCTCCTTAGCATTCTAGTAAATTGGATTTAGGTTGCACTCTGAAAAAGCAGTTTTGGGTAATGGTTGGAAACAGCCCTTTTTTTGGCGGGTGGGGGGTGGGGAAACACACAGAAAGGAAAAGAGATGTTGTCCACCCTTAAATGTCAATTTTCTCTGAGAGCTTGTCTAATCAAATGCTCTTCCTGTTCTATACATTCTTTTGAAGTAATGTCATCCAGATTTCTACCTCCACCCTCCATCCCCCAGCCCTGGTCTCTCTTTTAAGTCAAGGCATAAGCATCTGGCTATTTCTGGGCAGCAGCGGCCCATTGGGGTGTTTAATGGGAACGTCACAATGCCCAAGTCCAAACGAGCTTCCCTGTTCGCCACCTCCAGCCTGCCTCCCCACTGTGTTCCAGAAGTAGATGGTTGCTCCGTCTCTCCTGAGTCCAGCATCCTCTGCTACTTCCTGGCTGCAGGTCATCACCAGAATGCTGACCCCCGAGGGCCACCCTGCTTGAACCACAGTGCTCTGTAGCACTGGCCTGGAATAAGGCATTTGGGTCTCCCAACCTGCCCCTCACAGTGATGCTCCTTGGCACCCTACATGCCACCACAGAGTAAAAGAGTGGACCTGCCACTGGCAGTCAAGAGACAGACATTAAATAGAATGACATGTTTGGAGGGAGCATTTAAAACTGAGTGCTCAAGTGTCTACCCCGAGGACGTAGGGGAGGGGCTAAAACCCAAGTTTCTCCAAGGGGTCTGTGAGCACAACCTGGTGCCAGGCAGCTGTGACACTGTGACTCTCCTGACCCTTAGGGAAGCCCTCCCTGATGACGCTTGCTGACACCCATTCTCCAGCCTCCCCCCACCCTGGGGTCCAGCCATTGAGCTACTAGTCGTCTCTCCAAATACCTCAAGCTTTCCACCCCCTGCCCTTCATACTTGTTCTGTTTCCTGCACTTCCTTCATCTTTTAGCTACTCTAAATCCCTCTAGTCCTCATCTTAGGCATCACCTTCCCTTCCCTAAAATTTTGGTACAGTCAAAAGAATACTCATATCAGTCTGAGCGCCATACTTCACACCTCCTCTGATGCTGGACCCCTCTCCTCTCCTCACTCCTCTATCCTGGGAGGCTCCGAATTCTCAGAGCAGGCACCACACTTGGATATAATGTGTTATAGATGTTGCTTGGGAAAATGAATGCTGTAAACCACAACCTGCTGTGTACAGAACCTGGGGTCAGTGCTCCCCTTTGCTTTTTGCAGCTGTGTGGTTTCACCAGGGTAGCTTAATTTCCCTAATTTCTGTTCATAATATGTGGCTAATGGTGCCTTCCCTTCTTACTCTATTGAGTATCAGCATCAAATGGGAGCATTCATGGCAAACTCAAGAGTCTTCTCCAAATGTAAGATTTGAAAAAGTCAAAAGAGATAATGACAAGAAGGGCACTAAAACATAGATAGCTCATTAAAAAGGAGGGTAAGTCATGTGCCTGGGAGCATACAGTTAGGCAATGGTGGATTTTGGCTCCAGTCATTTTGTCAAGTATGCATGCTTAAAACGCTCTGACAATAATAAAAGCTGACATGATGAAGCATATACTTACATTGACTCTATGATGAACATTTTACAAGTATTCTGTCCTTTCCTCTCTTCCACTCCCCCATAGGGCACCCACGCCCATTGTTCATCTGTTCAGATGGACAATTGAGGAAAAGGCAGTCACTGGACTGAGTGATGGGTTATGTGCAGACACCCATGTACCATATGAGGATCCCACAGCCTTCACACCACGAGGAGGAAGCAAGAGGAAGAAAACTGAAGCCAGGACACTCAGGATGCACAGATCCATGGGGGGAGCTGCATCAAGGTTCCAGAATGGCACTGACCATGATGATAAACTGAAAACATTTTATGGTCTTCAAGCCTGTGGGCAAAGGAGGATGAGTAAAACTGAGGATGGTTGGGAAAGTGTGGGTGGCAAGTGCCTCTGGACTTTAGAGAAAGAACTTAGAGGATAGGAGAGCTTCAGTTCTGCCCAACTCACATGCAAGTGGGATTGCACTGTGAAGTCTCTCATCTTAGTCTTGAGTCCAAAGTGTCCCTCATACTGTGTTAACATTCCAAGGTCTTCAGCTGGCTCTTCCTCCATGGACAGATTCAGATTGTGCATTTTTAGTGGTAATGCAACAGAAGTGAAAGGCACATCACATCAGTGGGTACCTAAAGTCAGTCTGTCCTAGTATTCCTGATGTCAACTTTGTTTACAGTGTTGGCCCACTGTAAAGTTACTACTTCCCTTTTGTAATCAATATATTTGGGGGGAAGGTACATTGAGATGATGTCAATTACTTACTCCCTATCAAATTTTCACCTGCTAACTGTAGCATCAATTGGTTACTGTCTGAATCCATTATTACTACGCTCATTCACAAAGGTGATTTTCTATTTAACCATTCCTTAAACCCAAACTGGGGGACATTTTACAATATCTGGCTTGTATTCCTCAAAAATATCTATCTCCTGAAAAATTGAGGAAATCTTCCAGACTAAAGGAAACTAAATGACATGACAACTAAATGCAATGCTGGACCAGAATATTTTTCTCCCTTTTGCCCTAAAGGATATTATTGGGAAAATTGGTGAGATTTGACTAGGGCCTGGGAATTTGTTGATATTACTATATCAATGTCAATTTGATTTTTTTAATTGTGCTTAGATAAAACAATGTCCTTGTTGTTTTGGAATTGCACACTGAAGCATTTGAAAATAAAGGGGATTATGACTGCAACTTTGCTCATATGATTCAGAAGAAACAGTGTATATCTGTAGTGAATGATAAGACAAATGTGGGAAGATGTCAACATTGGGAGTATGTGGGGAAGGGTATGTTGGAGATGTTGTGTACTAGTCTTGAAACCTTTCTACACATCTAAAATTATTTCAAATTGAAAAAACTAAAAAAGTGTACAATGAATCTGAACTGAATATGTCAGCTTGATCCTATTTGACAAGAAATGGATGGAAGCCACACCCCAACAGGGAAGGTGGCTGGGGCAGTCTTATCTCTGGGGACCATCTAAGGTTGGAGGACAGTCTACTCCATCCAACTTGGACAGATGCAGACCCATGGAGTATCTGGTAGGAAATAATTTTCTCTATTGTGCTGTTTGTAGAATGGGGAGCATTTGAGTCAAACCAATAAAGGCTCATTTTCTAGAAAAGTTACTAATAACCCACTGATTTTGCCTTCAAATTCCAATTTCTGAGCATGACATTGCCACTGTCCCATAGCCCCTTTCTGTATAAAGTCCCCTGAAATAGATTATTCCAGGGCCTGCCGCTTCCACGTGACTGAAGGTTTGACGTGGCAACAATGAAGGTTTTTAGGCTCCAAGCCCTAAAAGAAAGGACAAGTGCCCAAGTAATTAGCGTTCACCACCACATGAGTAAGCTGCTGTCCCAGCCACCAGAACGCAGGCCCTGAGGCCGTGTGCCCACACCGCACATAATGACTTCAGCCTACAAAGGGAAGAGAGAAGTGACCCCAAAATAGATCTTTAAAACCCTCCAACGTCTTTTGTTACAGCACAATTTGCTGTTTCATTTTAGTCTTTTATCAGGAAGCCTTCTGAATCAGTGCTCTATTTTGAGCACAAAGTCAAGATTTCTATGGCCTCAGCCAAAGATATTCACGTGTCAGAGCTATTGAGCCAGCTTGCTGATTCAGGCCTGACGATTCCCGAAGTCCTTCTGGGTAAGTGGGAAAGGTTTCACCCGTAATAGCTTTTTCTTGGCCTCTATGTCCCTTTCCCACCCCGACCACTTAGCATTCCACAAGAGAGAATATGAAATTGAATACAGACCAAGAAAATGGACACACTCCACATATGTTAATAGCTTTTCTATATTAATAGCTTGCCAAAAGTCAACTACCTCCCTCAGGGATCTTAGTTTCTCTCCTTGTGCATATTTATTTTTTTCTTTCTTTGTTTTTTCTTCTCCCTGACTTTTTTACAGAAATAACAGGGACATTTACATGTAAGGTAGCCAGTTATAAGAGTCCTTATGGGACTCCTAGCTAGTGACAGCAAGACAGAGACAGCAGCTGCCTTGTAGTTACGGAGTTCCCATAACAGACCCTTCCCATGTGCCATACACCATCCCATTGACTCTCAGCACAAATCTATAAGACAGGGCTTCCCTGGTGATGTAGGGGTTAAATCTCAGTGCTATCACCCAAGGCCTAAGTTCAGTCTCTACCAGGGAGCTGACCCACAGGGTACAGCAGACCTCTGCTGCCTCACCCACTGCTCCCCTCAGCAGAGTACTTCAATAGATCTGCCTGTTTTGCTTCCCACTCTGTCTCTGTCTCCCACCCCCTATACCTCTGGCCTAGACTCCAGTTTTTCTACACATAAATAAATCAATCTTAAAAAAAAACAAATCTATAAGATATTACATCCCGATTTCTCATATAAGAAAACAGAAGCTCAAAGAATACATTGATCATATGAAAGACAACATTCATTCAATTGCATTACACACTACTACAGGAAGAAAATCAAAGTAATTCAAGGAGGTTTGGTGATCAAAGGGGTGGTGATATTGATCACCCTGATGATGAAGATGTTGAATAAGAGGAGGAAGAAGAGGAGGTTGGAGATGATTTGAAGCCAGATTAACTGAAAACAATTGTGCCTGCAGGTAGATATATTTATGCTCTTTTGTATTGTGAGTTTTGCACAGAAAGACTCTATAATCACGATCATCAATCACCCTTAACATTACTCTCACCAAACCTATGTCACATCCGGAAAGCATGATGCCAAAGTCCTGCACTGTGGTGCCAAATCTGGCTCATTTTCTTGAGCACAGTGCCAGCCCATAGAACGTCTGCAGTGACGGGAATGTTCCAGATACACACCGTTCGGTATACGTAGCTGTTAAGGGCTTGAGAAGTAACTAGCGTGAATGAGGACCTGCATTTAAAATTTAATCTTAAATCATTTGAATAGCCACATGTGACTCACGGCAACTGTATATAAAGCTGTAATGATGTTTGTCATCACTACAAACATTATTCGTCCCTAAGGGCTGGTGTAGATTCACAGGCCTCACTTCCCAAAGCCTGCAGCCCACCTAGATCACCACCAGGACTGTACTGACATCACAAATAATTCAGAAGGGGCCAGCTTATTTAAAATAAAAAATCACCTTCTCCCAAGCCCACTCTCTATGGTAAGAATTCCTTGCTCCTCATTCATTTTCTCCATGGCACATCACACTTGTCATATTTTAATCAGTACATCCTCCCTTAACATCATCAATAGGTACTTGGAAACTGTGACTTTAAGCCCAACAATATATAATGGAATCGGATCCTCAACTTTGTCCCATCCCCCATTGGCTGGGATGGTCCATTCTCATCAACAGTATAATAAATATAATATAAACACTATATAAACCTTACAATCAATGAAAAGGACTTACTGTATTTAACTTTTTCAGTTGTTTATTACACTGGTCAACAGTGAGATCATTACTGACTTAAAAAGGCTCTAATCTGTAGTATCTTAGTGTGCTGAACATGAATATAACCCTGAAAAATTTTTATTAGCTCTCGTTTTGAAGATATTTCATATAATTCATTTTATATGTTTCATCGTGTAAATTGATCCAGTAGGACTGCAACAACATCCTAAATCAGCCTAGAATGATGTAATATTACATTGCATTGCATAATACCACCATGCACATATCATCCAGAGTTGATTGCATCATTTTCTGATGCAATGCAATACTACTGCCAGGTGGCTGCTGAAGTAAGCTGACGTCAGCAGTGTGCTAGATAAAGCCCTGTCGGAAAAGTTGAGCATTGAAAATATTTCAGACTTTGTGTGAGACCATTTAAGCTACCGTTCCATAGAACTGTTATTATTTTATCCATTGAGGCACAATACAGAACAGTAATGCCTTGAAAGTGCATTAATAGTATGGACAATTTCTGCTCTATTTGGCAACCAGAAGAAAAGTATCACTTCTCAAGTGAAAAAGGCTTATCATCTTTACTCCGGATGTAAGGTTGGTGACCATTTGCCTTTGGCCCTGCATATATGCTGTGCTACATGGACAACACAGCTTTCACAGTGGTTCAATGGCAAAAGACCATCAATGCCGTTTGCAGTCCCCACTGTGTGGAGAGAGCCAGCAACCACATAAAAGACTGTTACTTCTGCTTGGTTCCTCCTCTTTCCAGCAGAATAATGAAGCAAAAGAAGTCAAGAAGAGTCTACCCAAACATTCTGTTTGCATTGAGACCAGTTCCACATGGTGAGGGACTTCCTATTCCAGAACCTTCAGCACAATATTCTCTTGATTCATCTGATGAGGACAAGGGTGAGCCGATCTGTTCTTCTCCTGTACAGCATGCAGTGATCCAGATTTTCACTGTGGTGCATCATTAACCCCACACAGACTAACACAGGACAAACTAAATGACCTGGTTCATGATTTGGATTTATCCAAGAACAAAGCAGAATTGCTAGGATCAAGACTCCAACTATGGAATCTTCTAGAAGAAGATGTCACAATTACTTGATATCAAAAGCGCCACCAGCAGTTGGAGCCTTTCTTCAGAAATGAATGTACTCTGGTATTCTGTTCCGATATTGAGGGCCTCATGAATGCCTTAGAAATCACTCATGACCCACTAGAATGGAGACTATTTCTAAACTCTTTGAAACTGAGTCTTAAGGCTGTGCTTTTGCATAATGGAAACCATCTCCCATCTATTCTATTCCTGAACAGCTGTACAAGAGACAAGCGAAGAATCTAAGTAGTCTATGACTTGATTTTTTACAGGTATTAACCATAGGCCTATTACTATTGGCATACATTTCGTGATGTAAACATCAACTTATTGCAGATTACAAAAAAAAAACTAGAGCCAAAATTAGAATTTGACTGTGATATTTGTGTTGAGCACATACAAATTGATAAGAAATGACTAATTTTATCTCAGTAACATGACTTTTGTAAAAAGTTGTGGAGCAGTGTTATCTATCTCTGTCCACTATTATGTAAGCTCTGTGAAGGAGACATTTTGTCTGCCTTGTTTCCAGCTGCATCAGTAAAAATTTGGGAAGAAGGCAGGACTTGAGATGATCACCCCAGAAATTCCTACTTCTCATCAGCACTGTGTGCCTTGTATCACACGCACATAGGTTGTATCCACACACGCGCAGTCGGGCTGCAGCTGGTGGAGAGGCAAAAGAGGGAAAAAGGTGGGGGACATAATATTTGGGCCTAAGCAGACCTGGATTCCATCTTTGCCTCTTATTTTGTTATGTGATTTATAAAAAAATGATACTCCTTTGTCTTGTTCTGTTATTACAAAAAGTAGAAATAAGGTGTGCAGAGACTCTAGAGACAGGGGTGACTCAGTGCATATAGAGAATTGCATCTATTAAAGACTTTCAATTATATTTTCTTATCCATGAACAGGCAAAGTCCTTTATCAGCCAAGAAAACAAGAATGGCTGCTAATACTTCGAGAACACTTCAATGCCATGTGCACCATGCGTGGTAACTCACTGCAGGGTGGTTATTAGGTTGTTGTCAGTTGAGAAAATAGAGCCTGATCATCAAGGTCGTGGCTGGACTTGAATTTGCTGGATTCATGCTGTCTGGCTTCAGAATCTGTGCTACAGGGCTGGAGAGCATGTGCCATTATGAATGAAATCTCCCCTCGCACCCCTTTGCACTGGAATCATTCCTTGTCAGCGTCTAATGGAGAGAGAAGCAGGCAGTAGCAGGTGGGGAATGGAGCTCCCTCTGCCCTGCGTGCCAGGAAGAAGCACTGGCGAGATCGCACATAGAGAATGAGACCTTTTTACCTTAAGACGCTTTTGGGGATTCTTACAAGGCTCCTTGATTGCTGCCTGCCTGGAAAAGTGTTGCTTATTCTGGCTCTATGGGATTCCACTTCAAGGTCAGCGACTGCAGGAGTCTCTTCTTTAGATCTGCATCGTGAGTGTTAAGTGCCCAGGCTCAGGGGTTATTTTTAGTCACCAGAGTCACCCAGTGTGTTGTGGTTCCAGCAATCACCACCCAGGCAGGACTCACGCAGAGGCTGAGTAATGTGGGCAGCCAGCCCTCCACCTCCAAGGGCAGGGCGGGGTGAGAAACATGGAATGAGGGGAAGAAGCAAACTCCTCATTTCTTCATTTCAGATGACTGCTTGTTTCTGGAACCCTGATTTCTGCAGGTTCCTTGGATGACAGATATTTCCTGGGGGTGGGAGAACGTGGGTATCCCCCCACCTTCCTCTTCTAATCTCCAGGCATTCTGATTTTGAATATGGTGAGCACACTGGTAGCCAGGTTCTATTTCCATTTGGCTGGTGCCGGGCCCAGCTCTGGATGTGACCGTGTATCCCAGCACAGCGGCCGTGGGCTGTCAGGAAAACAGGGCCGGAAGGACAGGAGGGGAAGGAGAGAAGCGAAGGCTGCGGCTTCAGAGCTTGTCTACCCACAACCCCCACCCTGGGGAATGGCTTTGCATGCACCTTGCCTGACCTTTGCTGACCCTTAACCTGGGCGAAGGCCTACGCAGAGTCCATCCATGGGACTCTTGGAGGAGAGGCAGAGGGCGGAGAACATGGGCCTGTACTTAGGATGGTGGGTCTTCAGGCCAGGGAGATGCACCAGCCTGTGACCCTGCAGCCTGTATGGGGCCAAGAAGTTGGTGGTCTTATCTGCACACGGTGTCTGCATGTGCCCCTTGGGGCGCTGATGAAGCCCTCAGGCCCTATAACCAGTACACAGGTATAGAGGTCTTTACCCTACTCTGGGTTCCAAGTCATTCAGCTCCTTAGGCAAAATTCAGTTGGAAAGTAATCTATGCTCATAGTAAATCAGCATCATCACCATCCAGCCTCGGGTGCTTTGCGTTAGCTGCACCCCGCAAGCCCGGTGCACCCCCTCCCACAACTTTTCCATTCCTCATGGATACTGGAGATAATGTTTTGCAAAATCATGTTATATTTTACAAAACTGACTCCCACTACAAACATTTCTCTGGAAACGGCCTTTCACATTTCTTGTAGATTTTGGCTTAGAAGCCTTCGGGTTTTATAGAAAAGTTTCTGAAACTTAGACTGTTGGACCAAGGGATACTTGGGTTTTAACTGTTCAGTTTGCTTGCCAAAATGCTTACGGATATTTCTGTTCCTATGAGCAAAGTATGCAAGTGCCTTTCCTCCCAACCCATGGCAGCCCTAGGATGTCTTTGTTTTTTTCTAATTTTTTGAACCAATACATTGGATGAAATTAGTATCTTACTTGAATTTTCAGAAATTCATGCTATAGAAATATAGCTATGAGCTGAATTAATCATGTTTTCATATGTTTATGGATCATTAATATTTTCTCTTTTCAAAACTAGCTATTCATAATCCTTGACTTTAATGTTTACATTTAAAAGTCTTTTTCTTGTTAATTTTAAGGAGTTTTTGTATGTTGTGGATGTTAGTTATTTGTCAAATGTATTTTCTTGTTGATCATTTGTCTTTTAACTTTGTTCATATTTTTTGCCATGCAATATTTATGTAAATAGGTATCATCAGTCTCTTGTGTTGTTTACCAAAAATGTCTAATTACAAAATCAACAGGAAAATAATTAGAAAAGAGTACAAAGATATACACAACAATTGTAAGCACTCTTTGCTATTTAAAAATGAAATGATCTGTATATTCAAATGTTATAGGTGTAATTTAGTTATGGTGTTATGGATATTTTACCTTTTTATTGTTTTTCTATTTTAAATAGTCAATAGTGCCAGAGTTTGTTTTTCTACTTTTCGTTCGAAATGCAGTATTTTAATTACATATGAATTGAAAAGTTTCTTATGCACTGGCCTGAGACATCAGTGGTCAACTTTTACACTTTTTCTATTGGAAAGTGAAAAAACTTACAAACTAAGTCTTGGAAAGTATGAATTAAGGGCTGCCTCTGTTGCTTGTGACCATATTTATAAGTTTTCTGGGTTTGGTGGGGGGGTTTGAGAGGTAGTGTTCTAACTACTTCCCTTCCTGTCTCTTCCTTCCTGCCTTTCTCCCTCCCTCCATCCTTCCTTCCTTCCTTGTTATTTGGATGGCTGGGTAATAGCCACATTTAGAGTCTTCTGTCAGTTTTCTTACATCTGCCAGCAATTGGCATTATTCCATTTTGCTTGGATAATTCAGTAGCATTGCCTCCTGTGGAAATAGCTGCTTCTGGCAAAACTATTTAGTTTATCATTTAATCAAAACATTTGCATAGTTCCACTCAGTTAGAAAGCAAAAATGGAACTGATCATTTTTGCATAAAAGACAAGTCAAATCAAGGAATGCTCTAAACCATGAAATGAAATTTAATTAAGTATTGGAATGACAAACATTACCATGAACAGGCATTCTTAAATAATGGTTAAATGATACACAAAAGAAATTCCAGTTTTTACTAATAGAAAATACTTAGTGGTGACTTAATAAATGTTTCCCAAGATCTTCAATGCATGTTACCAACATATAGCTTGTTCATTTGGGGAGTTAGTTACTCTGTGACCATACCCTAGAAGGGGCTTACAGGATTTGGCAACTGGATATGCCTTAGTTATAGTAAGCAGTGAACAAGTTGTCAGAGCTGGAGTGTCTTTTGCACTCAGGCCTTCCCCTCTCCTGTTTCTATGTGAATAGTTCTCTTTATCTTCAAACTGTTTGACTTATGCCTGTTTTTATGTTACAGTAACACCATTAACACTAAAAAATACCTTCATATGTGGCAATGCTCCAAGCAGTTATGTTCTACCCAGTTTGAACCTTCAGACACTCCTGTGGTCACTGAGTACATACTTCAGGATGTGCCTGTTTGAGAAGAGCTTGGAGGAAATTGGAGAATCTAAGCCCCACCCAACATAGAGGTTCTCAGAGGTACTGAATGTCATTTGAGACCTAGGGATACTTGGAAAACTGATGATCATCAGGTTACAGAAAAGATATAATCGAAAGGAAAGAAGAAAGCTTCTAAAGTTTGCACTCTCAACTACAAAAGATGAGTGCAGGAGGTCATCCAGGCTTCAGGAAACATCTAACAAGGAAGCCAGACAGTTTGGGACCAAGATCAACAATCTTGAGAATGGTAACCTTATGTTTTCTTCTAAATAGCATCAAAGTACAATTCAAAACCGTACAATTCATCCACTTAAAGTGGTGAATTGTATATTGATAAGGTTGTGTAGTCATCACTACAATCTAATCTAATCTTATCTAATTAAAATATCTTCATACCCCCAAAAGAAGCCATGAACCTACTAGCCATCATTCTTCATCCCCAAGAGTGACATCTTTAAAATGACGTTCCCTTCATCCCTCTTCATCAGTTACCTGCCCTAAGTAACCTAACTAAATTTCAACATTTATAAATTTGCCTTTTCTGAACATCCCATATACATTGTACTGCACAATATATGGGTTTTGCGAATGACTTCTTTCACTTAGCATTTTATGTTCAAAGTTCATCTATATTGTAGCATTTACTGATCGTCATTCCTTTAGTTTGATCAAAAACATTCTTCTGTATGGTTAGGTCACATTTTACTTATTCAATCATCAGGTGATGAGATGGTTGGGTTGTTTCTACTACAATTGTTAGTAACATTGCTTATGAACATTTGTGTATTAGGTTTTATATGGACATCTTTTTTCAATTCTCCTGGGTATAAACCTAGAAATGAAACTGTTGGGTCATATAGCATAACATTTTGCACAACAACTAAAGTGTGGTTTCACCATTTTATACTCCTAACAGCAATGTACAGAGGTCCAGTTCTGCCATGTCATTGCCAACACTTGTTATTGTCTATCTTTTGGATTACAACTATTCTAGTGATTGTAGAAGGTTATCTAATTGCAGTTTTCTTTTGCACTTCCACAATAACTCATGATATTGAGCATCTTTTTTATGTGCCTGTTGGCCATTTAGATATCTTCTTTGGAAAAATATCCACTCAAGTTATTTGTTCATTTTTAAATTGAAGTGTCTTTTTATTGTGTTGTGGAAGTTCTTTTGGATACACGATCCTATCAGACATATAATTTGCAAATATTTTCCCCATTCTGTAAACTGCATTTTCACTTTCTTGATAAGTTCATTTTTAGCATAAAAGCTTTAAATTTTGAGTTAATTCAGTTTACCTATTTGCCTTTTGTTGTCTGTGCTTTTGGAGTCATTAGCTAAGAAATGATTGTTTAATCAATGTCATGAAAACATCTATGTTTTTTCCCTAGAGTTTTATAACTTTAAATATTACATTTTTGTCCATAGTCCATTTTTAGTTAATGTTTGTGTGTGATGTGATGCACAGGTTCACTTCATCCTGTTTCATGTAACCACCCAATTCTTCCAGCACCACTGGTTGAAAATATTCTTTCCACCATTAAATTATCTTAGCATCTTGTTAAAAAGCAGTTTACTATAGATGTAAGAATATATTTCTGGACTTTCAGTAAATTCCATTGGTCTATATGTTTATCCTTACACCAGTGCCTCACTGTCTTGATTATTGTTACTTTGTAATAAGTTTTGTAATCAAGAAGTGTAAATCCTCTAATTTTGCTCTTTTTCAAGGTTGTTTTGACTATTCTAGATCCTTGACATTTCTGTATGAATTTTAAGATCTGTTCATCAATTTCTGCAAAAAGGCCACTTGTGATTTTGATATTGTGTTGAATCTGTAGATCAATTTGAAGAATATTGCCATTTTAACAGTAAGTCCATGACAGTACTTCAGATTCATATTTATTTAGGTCTTCTAAAATTTCTTCCAATAACATTTTATAGTTTTCTTATCGAAGTGTTGTATTATTTGTTAAATTTATACTTGAATGTTCATTGCACATTGTATAGAAATACAACCAGGTTTTGTATATCAACTTTTTATAGAAATACAACCAACTTTTGCATATCATTTTCTTATCCTGCTAACTTGCTCAATTCATTAATTCATTTCTTAATTCGAATAGTGTTTTAGTAGATTTATTAAGATTTTCTATATATAAGATCATGCTATTTGTGAAGAGAAATAATTTTACATCTGTTCCAATCTGGTGTTCTCTCTCTCTCTCTCTCTCTCTCTCTCTCTCTCCCTCTCTCTCTCCTTGTAGTAAAATGTGAAAAAGCATTCCATCTTTCATCATTAAGTTTCATGTTAGCTGTCAGGGTTTTGTAAATGCCTCTATCGGATGAGAAACTGTCCTTCTACCGCTACTTTTTTCAGAAGTTTTATTGTGAAAAACGACTGGATTTTGTCAGAATGTGATTTGTTGCAAACAAGGGCTCCCAGTCAGAACAAGTGGACTTCACTCCTCAGGGACCCCTGTTCCTTCAGTGCATATGAGGTGAGCTTACATGACAGTCCATGCAGAAAATTTCAAAAACGTCCCCCTCCCCTATTAGCTAGAACTAATAGGTAACTTCAGGAAGTCTGCATGATACAAGACCACAAAAATTGCTAACATTTCTACACACTGATATCAAACATGTAGAAACCAAATTTAAAAATACATTAGGATTTATAATCACTCCAAAGAAAATGAGATACTTAGGTGTACATTTAATGAAACATATAAAAGTTCTATATGCTTACAATTATAAAATGCTGATGACACCCGTATGTTCATTGCGGCACTATTCACAATAGCAAAGGTATGGAAGCAACCCAGATGTCCAAAAATAGATGATTGGATCCAGAAGATGTGGTACATATACACAATGGAGTACTATTCAGCATGGAAAGAAGATAAACACATGCAATTTGCAGCAACATGGATGGAATTAGAGGGAATCATACTCAGTGAAATAAGGCAGAAAGAAAAAGAAAAATATCGAATGGTTTCACTTATAACAGGACTATAGGGAGGCTGGGTGGGAGAGAGACACTTAGTGGGGGGGGGAGGGGAGGATAAGGGCACAAAATGGAAGAGAGGAGAATACAGGGGACCATGGAAATGGATCACGGGTGAATTGGTGGTGGGCTGCCCAAGGGGAATACAAAATGTAAAAGACATAAATAACAATAAAAAAATAAAATAAAATAAAAAAATAAATAAAATGCTGATGAAATATATCAAGCAACACATGTAAGTAAGAGTTATACCATATTTGTGAATTCAGGACTCACATAGTAAAAAAATGTTAATCTATGAATATGATATGATTTTTATCAATATCTCAGCTATCATTTTAGGCACAGACAACCTCACTCCAAAATTTATGTGGAAAGGAAAAGACCTCAGAATAGCCAAACAACTTTGAAAAAGAAGAGCAAAGTGAAAGGAATCATTACAGAAGATATGGATCAACTGTAACCTCCTCTCATACATTGCAAGAGGCAAGGCAGGATGGTACAATATTTTGGAAATGGTTTGGCAGTTTCTTATAAAGTTAAACATATATGACCCAGTAATTGAATTCCTAGATATTTACCTAAGATAAATGGAAACGTAAGGTCACACAAATACTTAGATACAAATATTCATCTCTGCTTAATTCTTAATACTCCCAAACTAGAAACATCACAAGAGCCCATCAGTCAGTGAATGATATTGTGGTATATCCATGTGATGGAATACTATTCAACAACAAAATAAGAATGGTGTTGATACTCACTACAACACAAATGAATTTCAGATACCCTTTATCAAATACTAGAAATTACTTTTTATCCCTAGTTTGTGGAGAATTTTTTTTAAATTTTTTTTATGCAAACAAGTTGGGGTACAGGCCAGAGGTGTGGGGTGGTGAAAGGGTTCACCAGAGACAGAGTGAGGAGCAGAACAGGCAGATCGACAAAAATGCACTGCTGAGGGGAGCAGCAGGCAAGGCAGGAGAGGTCTGCCGTGCCATGTGGGAATCTCCCCGGCTGGGCGTCGAACTCGCATTGCCACTGCCGACAGCTCCACAGCGCAGCACTTTAACTCACTGCACCACCAGGGAGGCCCAGTTTGTGGAGAATCTTTAACATGAATGAGTACTCGATTTTGTCAAATTCTTTGTCTAGTGAAATAATCATATGATATTTACCCTTTTTCTTTTAATATGATGTTTCACATTAATTAAGTTTCAGATGTTAAACCAATTTTGAATACCTGAGAAATACATTACTTGGTCCTGGTGCATAGGGCTTATTTTGGTTGTTTGATTGAGTGTGCTAATACTTTAAAATAATTTTATATGTATGTTCATGAGAGATACTGATCTGTAACTTCCTAGTCTTGTGGTATCTTTTTTCTGACTTTACTGTTAGGGTAATACTGGCCTCATAAAAATGAGTTGGGTAACATTCCTGGCTCCTCTATTTTCTGAAGGAGTTTCTTTTGTAGGGCTGGTAGTATTTTTTTTCCTTAAATGTTTTATGGCATCTACCAGTAAGCCAGCCAACCTGGATTTTCTTTTGTGGAATGATTTAATCCCCAATTAAATTTCCTCCCTTGATGTAAGTCTATTTAGATTTTCTATTTTTTCTTCTATTAGTTTTACAACTTTCTAAGATTGTGTCTATTTCGTTCTGGTTATTGGATTTACTTGCATACAGTTGTTTATATATACACCTCTATAATCCTTGAAGTTAAAGTCTGTGTTGATGCTTCCTTTTTTAGTCTTGATTTTTGAATTGAACATTATAGTGTTCAATTTGAATCTCTTTCCTAGTTAATCACTCTACCTAATCATATATCAATTATGTTAATTTTTTAAAAAGAACAAACATCTTTTGGGCCTCCCTGGTGGCTCAGTGGGTTAAGTCACAGCATTATGAAGCTATCCTCAGCCACTGCAGCACAAGTTCGATACCCAAACAGGAAGATTCCCACATGGTCCAGCAGACCTCTCCTGCCTCGCCCGCTGCTCCCCTCAGCAGTGTATTTCACTCAATCCACATGTTCTGCTCTGCACTCCCTCTCTGGTGAATCCTCTCACCCCCCCACACCTCTGGCCTTCACCCCAGCTCTTATATGCATAAATAAATAAATTTTTTTTTAAAAGAATACACATCTTTTTTTGATTTCTGTATTGACATTCTCTGTCAATTTCATTAATCTTGCTCTGGTGTACATTATTTCCTTCCATTTACTCTTCCTTGATTCAATCTTCTTTTTAATGCTTCATGATGAGGAAGTTTAAATTATTCTTTATATATATATATATATATATATATATATATATATATATATATAGTTATTTATGTCTTTTACATTTTGTATTCTCCTTGGGTAGCCCACCACCAATTCACCCATGATGCATCTCCGTGGTCCCTTGTGTTCTTTTCTATTCCATTTTGTGCGCTTTTCCTTCCCTCCCTCCGCCCCCCCCCCGCCCCCCCGCTGATTGTCTCTCTCCTATTTGGTTTCCTTATAGTCCTGTTTTAAGTGAAACCATTCGATATTTTTCTCTTTCTTTCTGGCTTATTTCACTGAGTATGATCCCTTCTAATTCTATCCATGTCTGATAACAAAAATTTACAAGGAACTCACACAACTCAACAAAAACAAAGCCAATAACCCAATCAAAAAATGGGCAGAAGATAGCAACCCAGATGTCCAAAAATAGATGACTGGATCCAGAAGATGTGGTACATATACACAATGGAGTACTATTCAGCATGGAAAGAAGATAAACACATGCAATTTGCAGCAACATGG
>PVIJ01017213.1:0-30064 GCA_004024925.1 Scalopus aquaticus
ACCCTTAAAACATATATACATTTGTTAGAGAAGAATGTTTATAGTTGTTCTTGTATATACATTTAATGCTAACCAGTCTCCAATATTTGGAGAGAACCATAATTGTCAGAGAAATATAAAGGTTGTTCAAGAGCATATTTGCATGGACTGTAAGGGAATATTTAGACAATCAGATGAAGAGGGTTCAAAATAATTAATTCTGAAACAAGATGGTAGCATCCATGTATAGGGAGCTATTGGCTTGAAAGACAGACCAGAGAGGAGGAAGAGGGATGCTTAGGATATCCACTACTGAATAAGTGACCTTTGTAATCACAAACTTTTAAGTGTCTGGCTACTAGGGTTTGTTTCATTAAGAAATAATACCAGAAAGAAACTTAGTAAATTGATGATAGGAACAACTGTATCTTTTATAGACAAAAGGCATATTAGTGATCAGACTTATGAGGAAAGATCAATATAAAAAGCAGATGAAGTTGACAGTAGAGGGCACCTGTGCACCTCAGGGTACAAATACGGGAAGGACAAATAGCAATGTAGTAGAAAAATTGCATTTCAGTCTTGGCAGTTTGTAGTTGACCTCATGACAAGGTCGAGTATTATGCACTGAGTGTAAAATTAATGTCAAGTCAAAATGGGCTTTTCATCTGGATGGCACTTGCTAATGCAAAGCATTTTAAAAGGAAGCCATCAGCAACACTTGGGGAAAGATAATTCTGAAAGGAGAAGTAATTCATGTCATTTATTTTAAGAGGAAAAATAAACCCTTGAGAGCAAAGCTTTCATTTCCATGTTTAATTTTGAAGAAAAAGAGTCAGATGCAGACAAAAGTCAGATAGATATCAATAATTATTTCTGTTCACCTAGAACCAGGATAGTAATTTAATTTGTATTAAGGCAAAATTGGACATTTTTCTTTTTGCTGATAAAAGTCCTTTTGTAGAATGTCCAAACTTAACCAGCATAACATTTAGTATCCTAAAAGGAAAATGATAAATAATGTAACCTAGATTAAAAATTATTGATGTATAGATAAAAAGGAGCTCTCCATCCAGGACTATAATTTCAGACTCTTGGAGACTAAGTGAGGTCTCAGGGACTAGATTTTATTGGTGGAATTTCAGTGACAATGCTAGTGACACGGTGTGTCTAGACGCTAGGAACTGGGTCATGTTCCTTAACTTCTCTTCACCACTCTACCATTGACATCACAGGATTTACATGCACTAAGAAATAGGAAGAACCACATCCCCTGATATCTACATGGTTGTCTACTCATTGCCCTGAATCATCCTCACTGGCAGGAGAACAAAACAAGAGTGTTAAGCCACTCAGCTTCTAGAGTTTTACTTTTCATGTCTGATAAATATAGTGTGAAAAAAACATGTGCTTTCCTTAAAAAATAGTGAATCCTCAACTACTGTTAATGTTCAACACAAATTAAATCTGATATATAAAATATTCCACAGTGATTTTGTAAATAAATATCCATCTTTCAGAATCTTGTATATTGGATCTCTGCATTTGGGTGCAACCAATCCACCAGAGTAGAGCTAAAAGAAGAGTAATTTTCTTATAAAATTAGGCCAAGCTGAACTTTTTTCTAATTTTCAATTTAGAAATATCCCTTACCAATTTACCATTAATCTGTATTTATATACTCTGAGGAAAAAGTCTACATTCACTTTACTCAGTGGAATTTATGGTATAAAATAGACCAAGTTCGGTACCTTTAAATCCAATACCATCAAATAAGCTGTGAGTCACAAGAATGCTTATGCTTCTTTACAGAGATCCAGTAATCACTTTCTATTTCTGTGTATAGAATGTCAATCCATATACCAATCCAGAGAAACAATCGAGTAAATTCCATGTTAACAGGTTTTGTAGTCAACACTGAGAACTGGATCATAGGTTTGATATATTCAGAATAACAAAACATCAATGTCATGAAATGAGCTTGTTTTGTCAAGATCCAGAACCAGAGGAGCAAAGTCAGGTCAAAAAGCTAAAAATCAGAAAGTAACAAGCATTCTCAAAAATTTTTGATGCAGTGATTCAGCAACACATAGTTTATTAGCCAGTAGTCTGGTCACCCTTTTTGCATTTAATGTTACCCTTGTTTCTTTTAGTACTGTGCTTACCATGAATGCCCCCTAAAGCTATTTGTATTGTGCAACATGGACTGCATATAAAGACACCTAAGTTTTAAATAAAAATGACTATTTTATAGATTTTAGCTCCGAGTCGCTATTGTCCAAAATGGACTAACATTGTTTTTGCATCTTTACTGAAAGAAATTCTGAATTCAAGTTTTCTACTCTTTTTCTATTATTTCATTCCCAGATAAAAAAAATTCTAAAGAAATGTACTAATATTTATATCAGATCTTATATTAGAAACATCCATGCATAAGGCATTTCAGATAATACATGCTGGAAACAGCTCTGAAACCAAATATGTAAAATTGTCTTTATGACTTACAGTAGCTATCATATTAATTGCCAAATATTCATGCAAGATCATTATTACATTACTAATTATAGAGAAATAGGAAAAGCTTTGTGCATAAAAATACTTTTAAGATATTATTAAATTCCTTCTCTGTGTACGCAAACTAATGTCTCCCAAGTAAAGTTGTGAAAGGAAGTAACAACTCTGGTTATCAGTAGAGAGTGTAAGTGGGGTTGTTATGTGGACCATACTATATAAAGATTGCTTTTCAAATCAACAGAACCTAGTTACATTTCTTTTCTTCTGGATTCCTCAGTGTTCTTAGTGAATTTGGTGAGTGAAAATGGAAGCTGTGGTTGACTAGTCTCTCAAGGGAATCATAATTGTTCTCCCGCCACAAGACCATGAGATGTTTTAAGATTTGAGGAGCTGTCCTATGCATGTATAATATATAATAATTGTCCATGTAGTGATGGGAGATCGTGCTATAGACTAGATGGAGAAACAAGAGTATATGGGTAGCAGAGAGAAGTTAACAATTGTTTTGCATATTTGATAATTTACTTAAGAAAATGACTTAAGAGATTGTGGTGAGGGCCTCCCTGGTGGCACAACAGGTTAGCGTGGCTCAAGTTTGATGCCCAGCTGGGGAGAATCCCACATGGCACAGCAGACCTCTCCTGCCTCGCCCTCTGCTCCTCTCAGCAGTGTATTTCCGTCAATCTGCCTGTTCTGCTCCCCACTCTGTCTCTGGTGAACCTTCTCACTGCCCCAAACATCTGGCCTACACCCCAGATTGTATGCAAAAATAAATAAATCTTAAAAAAAAGATAGTGGTGTATTGACTCTTTCCTCTAATTCTTAATTTTTAATTTGTTTGCTTATGAATATTTACAAATGAAGAGCTTTTGTAACCAAATTATCTCTATCTTTTCAACTAACAAGAAGTGTTTTCTTTGTTACTTAGGATCAGTTTATTTATTTATTTTTTAAAGATTTATTTTTTACTTATACATACAAGCTGGGGTACAGGCCAGAGGCGTGGGGTGGCGAGAGGGTTCACCAGAGACAGAGTAGGGAGCAGAACAGGCAGATCAGAAATACACTGCTGAGGGGAGCAGCGGGTGAGGCAGGAGAGGTCTGCCACACCATGTGGGATTCTCCCCGGCCAGGCATCGAACTCTCGTCGCCACTGCCAACAGCTCCACAGCACAGTGCTTAACCGCTGCGCCACTGGGGAGGCCCAGGATCAGTTTATTAAGTGATTATATTTTAATTTTCTTCAGAAATAAAAATATGGCAGGTTTGCTTTTTGTATTGTGTAATTTAGTCTTTACAACCATCTAACTCATTTTTAAATGCTTTGAGAAGGATACAGGTGTGAGAGCCAATGAACATGGATGAGAAAGTGAAGAGAACAGAAAAATGAGGATCCTGGAAGCAAATGGGGTGCATTGTGTGAAGGATTCACCTTGATAAACTCAATCACATGTTATTTTTTTACCTGGGGGAAAGAAAATAAGTATGGAGATGGGGAGAGTTCTAGATTTGGGATCTGGAGGTAAAGAAAGTTTCCTCCTCAGTATTATCTTCATGATGTGTGAGATTAGAAAGTTATTGTGTGTGCATACACAATATGCCTGCAATCAGAAATGCACTGTTTTATTGACATGATATAACAAAAAAAAATGCTATAGATATCCCAAAGTTTGTTAAAACAATCCTTTCAGGGTTTTTATAATCCATGGATGTTAAATTTAATATCAAGCATCAAAAATATTCACATATATGCTTTATTTAAAATCACCTTCTGCAATGGGAAACAAATGGATATTTTATGCAAACGTGTTTTTGAACAAAGTTTTATGTTTTCAGTCATTTTTTATCATAGTTCTAATAGTGAGAGGAGTATGAATCAATCAGATATTTTGCATTAACAAACCGTCTCAAACACTAGTGGCTTGCAGCTACACAAACTGACTTAATTTTTTTATTTCTTAATTTCTCATCCAAGTCACATATTTAAAAGGATTTTTAGGGTCTCTGATCTGTTATTGTCATCCTCACAAAGTAACTACTATTAGAAATATTGCCTTAAGGAAACAAAATGTCACAAGACATCCTCTTGATTTTAATAGTTCTCCTGGAAATCAGACAAATTATTTCTATTCACACTTCAGTGGAAATAATCACAAGAAGAAATATAATTTCAAAAAAAAGAAATATAATTTCAAGAGAATGGGAGAGTTCATAGAGTGACTGAAAAAAAGAAAAAGAGCTAGCATATTAGCAATAAGCCTAATGTGTATTAGACTTCCTATAAAGTAAAAAAAAAAAAAAAAACTAACTAAAACTTCTTATTGTGTAAATGTCAAAAGTCTAAGGAAAACATTAATCTTTGTGTTTGTCTTTTTGGTTAGTAAAAAAAAAAAAATTACTTTCTCCATGCTTCATATCAACTAAACAGCAAAGTTGAATTTGGAATTTAAAATTATTTAGCAATTTGTTGATGAAAAAAAGTATTTTAGCTTTTCAAACTTAAAAATGGAGAGATTCCTTGTAGAGTTAACTGAATGCAAATCACACTATAAATGTGATGCCAGCTCTATTGAAAATAAATTCCACATTTATGTGCTTCTGTAATTAGTTCCAATCAGCATGCTATAAATATGTAAAGGTTTTACCCATCTATCACTTTCATCTCCAGTTTAAAGCTCTTCAGCTGAAAGAAGAACACAAATTTTGAGCAGGTACTATCTCAGTGTGGATTTGACTAAAACTGAAATAAAAACTATAGATGCTCTTCTTATCTCCTTGAGTATTAAAGACTTTTTCTTTCTTGTACTGAAGATAGTAATCATTGTTCTCTAAAGCCAAAAAAAGACTAAAAGAAAGAATGTTAAATTGGACTAGAAAAGAAATGAATTTTGGTTAACAGGGAGGGAGGACTGAGAGTGGGAATAATTCCTGCCTTTTTAACCTTCTAAAGAGCTCCATGATGATAATGATAGCAGAATGGGAAGAGAAAGGTTTCTTATTAAGTATCTTACCAATAGCATTGGGGTTTCCAATGATTTATTCCCTTTCTTTTAAGTCAATAGCTTTCAAAGTATTTGCACCATGAAACATGTCAGAAGTCTGATACCAGTAACAACAAAACTGCATTTTGCAGTTTAGAAGTGCAATAGAATACATTACTTAAAGGATGCTTTGCATTTAAAAATTTCCTCAGAAAAGTGACAATTGAAAACAAACACTTGGAAAATTCCCCATGCAGGGAATTCTGATATAACCAGGTTCCACTCGGATATTTTGATTGAGAGAAAAAATTATTCTAACACTAATTTTTTTATATGTAAAGCAAAGTAAAAAAAATCCCAGTGGATTTATAATCTTAGAATCTTATTATAATTTCAGAATGTCGTGTTAAAGAATTTAATAGTGATTTCAATTCTGTCATCCGAAGCTGCTGTATAAATAAAATATTTCCCCAAAAGTAAAAAAAAAAAAAAAAAAAAAAAAAAAAAAAAAAACCTAAGAATGCAAAATAATTATTCCATTGTGCTTGGACTAGGCAAGTGTGGATTTAATCTTATAGATCTATGTATAATTTATGAACTTATTTTAGTTCAGGTAATAAGATTTTGATTTCAAAACCAGATTAAATACAATGGAACTTTGTGTGGGAGCACCTCATTTTTATAGATACTACAGATATTCAGAGATATTGTATAATTAAAATATTTTAATATCCTAATATAGATTTATGAATTTTCTAAGGTTTCCACTACCATCATTCATTCATTTAACATATATTTATTAAAACAACTTCTATGACTAAATGTTGATCATAAAAAGGTAAAAAAATAAGTGGCACATCCTACCTTTTGGCAATTTATAGCTAGTGGCAGAAAATAAACAGTCACCCAAGTAAATTAAAAATTGTAATACAAAAAAATAACAATACCGATCATTACAAAAAGCATAAACACACGTCATTAATTTGAAGGTAAGGGAACATTTCTTATAAAAATGACTTTTCAACTATCATCTAAAAATGTTAGCTCCATTGAAGGTATGCAAATCCATGAAGATGACCTTATTACTGATTTATTGTTAACATGGAGATAAAAATGTAAATCACTGTAATCTTGTATAACTTGGCAATGGTTGTATTGCTCAATCAACATAAAAACATATAATTTGAAGTTATTTTCTTAAGTATTAATAAAATTAAAATATAAAAATCATATGTTGCTTTACTGTCACTTTAAGGAAGATGTTAATTATGATGTGAGGACATTCTAAAGCTAAATTTTCATTCCTGACTACTATAAAAACAAAGAAGATTTGGGAACCATCATCAAAAGCTCTGTTCACATATTCTGAAGAGCCAAGGATGACTTCCAGTGAGGGCATAACTGCCCATTTTATGATTTCTTATCATATGAGCTTTCCCACACTTGGCAGTCTCCAGTAATACATTAAGTTGTGGCAAGTATTAATTAAGGGTGGGTGCCTTTCTCCAGGTATCCTGAGTCTCAAAAATACTTTATCTCCACTAGATTAGAAACTGAAAGAATGACTTAAACCAAGAACGGGTATTAATTGAAGGTTTCACTAACTTCAAAGGTAATGTCTGATTTGTTTTCAAGCTGAATTTCACAACCACCATGTCAGAATCGAATTCAAATCAGGTAATATTTGTATACAATGTGTAACACTTCTGGCATTAATATCTTGAAAAAATAAACACAAGTATAGAACCGCAACACTCATCATCCTATGACTATATAAGATAGGCATTTGGAATTTTATATTAATGAATATGGTTAAACATTTTTTTTTTAGATTTTTTTTTCTTTTAAAGATCCATTCATTTATGCATACAAGCTGGGGTACAGACCAGAGGTGTGGGTTGGCGAGAGGGTTCATCAGCGATAGAATGGGGAGCAGAACAGGCAAATCTCTGAAAATACACTGCTGAGGGGAGCAGCAGCGAGCCAGGAGAGGTCTGCTGCGCCATGTGGGAATCTCCCCAGATGGGCGTAGAAATACGTCACCCGACGCCAACAACTCCGCAGCGCAGCACCCAATATTTAACCAAAATATTCTTTTTGATTGATATATCAACACCACACTGAAGCATTCAGATAAGCGTGTGATGTGTTTTAGATATTTCTCAACAATCCGTTCATTCGTAATGAGCATCTGTATCTTTTTTTTTTTTTTTACCATACAGAAAGTTAGTGCGTAAAATATAGGGCATAAAATGTAAAGGCTATATATTTTGTAGTCCTGGCAAGGTGATGAAATGTTGACACTAGTGCCGTCGTAGTTTTCTTTTCATCGTGAATGTTACTTTAAGTGTAGGGAAGGATTTACTTTTTCTACTAGTCCAAATATCATAATCAAAAACTTGTTGCACAGATAATATTTAACTAAATTAAAGAATTTAACCAGAAAAGTTATTGTAGAAGGAAAATATTGTCAAAACTTTTATGTCTTTTACTGCAATATTCTTGTCAATTTGACTGTTTTCCTGTTCATTTTCCAGGCTGAGCTGATTCTTAGCAATTATTTCTTCAGAAACATTTCTATGCTTTTGTATTTCTCATCTCCATCTGGGAACCCCAAGATATGGATATTATATATATTTAGGTTATCTCTGTGTGGTCTTACACTCTTTCCATTTTTTTTAATCCTTGTTCTGTTTGTTATCTCTTGCCACTCTGCTTTTAATCTCAAAGATTCTCTCCATTAGTTCTGTGTACTGTCAAGATTCTCTATTATATTTTTTAATTCAGTTATAACATTTTTTAGATCTGTTAGTTCTAATTGTAGCACTATCATATTTTCTTGGGCTTTATTCTGTTCTTGTTTTACTTCATCTTTTGTATTTTTTACCTCAGGAAACATGGTTATACCCATTACTTTAAACTCGTCTTCAGGCACCTTCTCTCAGGGTTTATTTATTTATATTGCTAGAGCATTTGTGATATGTTCTTCTTTCTCTTCATTTTTAGATTTTATGGGTTGTAGTAGGGAGTTTCCTTTTCTGGCATTAATAAATTGTCTGTGTACCCCTCCTATAAAGATATGGTTTTAATCCTCAGATTTTTACCCAGGATCCTTAGGTGTCTGTTATTTTACAGGTTGCTACTGTTGCACTTGTGCCAGTAAGGATAAGATAGGAAGGAACTGGGGAAGCAGGAGAGTGAGAAGTTGCCTCCAGAGAACATCAGTGTTCTAGTTCCCTACTGCAGGCTCAAAGATCGTGTGGTGGGGACAGAAGTCCCTTCTGCAGGCCAACTCCTGGCCACAATGCCTGGTTTCAACACCTAGGCTATGGTAGTGCCAGCTGAGAACTATAGTTGACAGGGTCACAGGTCAGGAATCATCATCCTTGATTTTTGAGAGTGGAGTCTGACCCTGCAGTACTTGCTCCTGTTAGTAATACCTGGTGCTTAAATTCTCATTAGTGAGAACATTCAATTCTTGTCTGAGTTTTGGCCCCAGGTGGGTGCAAAACAGGTATTTTGAATATCACAGCCTCAGGTTGCAAATTACAGCCTCTTCTAGGCGGAGACACGGGTGATCACATCTGACTCTGCACTGATTAAGGCTCCAACAGTTATACAGCGGGAATCTCAAGCTCAAGTCAGTAATCACTCTGCACTCTCTCTACTCTACTTCCCCAGGACTGAAGCCCATTACCTTCTCCCCTCCTCTTTGCCTCCTTATCTAGCACAGTGCAAGTTTGGCAAAGTCCCTGATGTGGGGTGTGTCCCTGAGTGAACAACAGCCGAGGGACGCTGGACAATACCCAACCTTCCTCTTAGGGGTTGCACTGTCCTGGGACCACTGCAAATACAACTTACTTACAATTTTTCTTACCCTTTCCACCTCATTGTTGCTCCTTATCTCTGTGGTAGACAATCTCTCTATCTTTCAGGGGTGGTTGACTTTTTTCTGTTTTATTTTTTTTAATTTTTTAAAGATTTATTTATTTATGCATACAAGCTGGGGCGCAGGCCGGAGGCATAGAGCGGTGAAAGGATTCACCAGAGACAGAGTGGGGAGCAGAACAGGCAGATCGACGGAAATACACAGCTGAGGGTAGCAGCAGGTAAGGCAGGAGAAGTCTACTGTGCCATGTGGGACTCTCCCAGGCCGGGCATCGAACTCGCAGCAGCTGCCTACAGCTCCACTGCACAGCGCTTAACCCGGTCCGCACCAGGGAGACCCAAATTTTTCTGTTTTAATTTCATTGTGAATAAATGGAGGACACAAGCTTGGCATCATCACTCTGCTGCCATATTGCTGTACCCAATAAACAAAATCCTAAAAGATTATACAGTAACTGAACTGAACCTCATAGCATCCTATGAGATGTGAAATGGACCTGCTTGTCCCAACTTTAATTGATTCAGGAATTGATACTGTTGTATTTGATTGAATATACTTGCAAGTATAAAAGGTGATCACTAGTACTAAAATGTAGTCATCTGATTTATATATGAAAAGACCAATTACAATTTGTATAGCACATTGAATTTTCACACACATTGTTTACATTCCTTTTGGGGGGTTGTGAGCCTGTAGATGTCTTAAACCATTCAATTGGGTAGCAATGAGAATGACAAGTCTTGCATCAGATTGAGGAGTGAATAAGAAAGAAAAACTAACATACAGAGATAAGCCAAAAATATGGAGATAGAGAAAGAAGAGGATTAATTAGATGGAGGAGAAGAGCAAGTGGAGGCATGGAAAGAAGGCAAGAGAATTAGAAGGGGAATGAGGCGGAAGACTTGAAGGAGGAGAAATGTGGGAATTGATTGACTTATATTGACTATCATGGCATTTACCTCATAGGGCCTAGATGGAGTTAAAAATTCTCCCATAAAAGGATTCTGCATCAGGGAATATTGCAATATAGCATAAAAGTTTTATTATATCCAAGCTTTAACTCAATTCCCTACTCACTACCTATTATCTAAGCTCACAAACTGACACTTGAAACTGAACTCACATAAACGAACTAGGTTGGATGTGCATTTATTCATTCTACAATATTTCAAGTACCAATTATGTGGTATGCTCTGTGCTGGGTGCTTGGACTGCAGTGAAAAAGTGTGCTTAAGTGCTATTTCACAGAGTAGTTCTTACATTTTAATTTGCATAAGAATCACCAAGAATCTTGTTAAACTGTCAGTGCTTGAGCCACAGTAAGAAGAACCCAATAAGATAAATCCGTTGTAGAGTGGTCTTCAAGAATTGGCATTTTCAACTATGAACACAGGTGGTTATAGCTCCACTTTACAAAAATTCAAAATTGGTTTTGAGTGAAAAAGTGAAGCTAATAATTATTTACATAATGTGTAGTAAGATTAGTTGTTTTTTTTTTTTTTTTTTTTTTTTTTCCTGCACGAGTACAGAAGAGTGTATGAGGAAAGTAACTGGAGAATTTCATCCAGACTGTGATGAAGATCAAGTAACACTTTGAGATCCAAAAGTTATGCCAACCTTAGCCACAGGAAAATGTTAAGAAGTGGGAGAGGTTTTTAAGGAGAGAAAACAACAGGTATGATTATCCCAAAGAAGAGAAGGATTGAACACACTTGTAGGTTAGAGGAAGTTTTAGTTAAGTCCAGAATGCAAATGGAAGATATCTGAAGAAAGAGCAACAAAGAGTTCTTATTCCAAGACCCTCAAATACTACCAGCCCTATCTAGTAACCCTCCAACCAAGTACAATGCCCAAATGAAGGGATAAAGCCTAGTGGAGCTAGGGACCATCAGCGGCCCTCCCTCCTGCCAGTTCCAGGCCTGTTTAAATATTTTCAATACAGCCACTGAATACAGAGAAGTTAAACTGGGAAGTTTAGTGGGAACTGATGATGATGGACTTTGAGGATAGTAGTAAGGATTTTTAACTGCATTCTAGGAGTAAGTTGAATCCATTGATGGAGAGTTAGCGCATGAATCTCTTGATAAAAAAAGCAGATCAGTATCAAAGGCCTGTGAGTAAGAGTGTGAAAGAACAAAGGTAAGAGAAATATTCTCACTTTTCCTTCAGAGAAAGACAAGGGAAATGTACAGAGGTCTATTACACCATGAATGTTGAATATTAATTCTCAGAACATGAGAATCAAATTTAGAGTTCTCATCTGGTCACACAATATTGAAATAGTGTCTAGACTTGCTGATCGGCATCTGAGAGCCTGTTTCTCATTAAAGTGTAATACTCTAGCTAAACATGAGAGTAGCTGAGTCTTCAAATGAGATTTTTCTATTCAGAGCCAGTGTAATTTGGTTCTCTTCTCAATGAAGTCTATTATCACTTTGTCAAATTATACCACTGTATAACATAAAATCTAGTTATAGAGACTTGAAATCTAGATTTGGCAGCATTTAACACATTTTTATCTTGTTCCAAAAATCTCTTTTACCACTCTAAGCCCAAGTTTCTCACCCTATCACATCTAGGCAGGCGGTTGAATATACAATTATTTCATAGTTCATGTCACAAACTTTGTACCATTATGTAATAAGGTTATATATATATATATAACCTCTTTTCTTCTAAAATGTTGTTCTCCTTTATGATTTTCATATTAAAATATTTTCTGTCCTGCTGTAAAAATGTGTATTGTGACTGCTTATATTTTCTGTCCAGTGAATAATGAAGTCTCCTAAATATTAAAACGTTCTCGTGATTAGTAGTGTCTGCTATATTCATTTAATGTTGGGTGTGCTTCAATTTCTTCTGATGCTTCAAGTAATTTACTCAAGCAAACTGCATACTGTAAGTCAGTCATTATATGTTGTACACGATAAACTAATGAATATACAATTGAAAATTCTCTTTTTAATCTCCAGTGAGTTACGTTATATTTTATTCATTGAAAATTTGAAGTGATGTTTAAATTACTACTGAATTGATTAACTTAATTTGATAATACAGTTCATCTATGAGACTAAGCAATAAAGCAATTTATCTCCTGTTTTTAGCTTTGTCCTACCATTTTAAAATATCTTTATTGTTGACTTGACTTCCAAAGAATTAATTCTTCACACATTTTATTTGTTCTATCAGTATAACAGAAATAAAAACTTTCAGCTATAAATTGTACTTGCAGTTAGAACTCAGTGATAAATAGGTTATTTTTCGCTGCTATTTCAATGATGAAATGCTATTATCACTGAACTCTTACTTCACTACTCAAGGCCCAATAAATAACATTAATTGTTTTATAAGTATACATCAACTCATTCTGCCTGATTCATAAAACAGTTATGCACCATTTAGAAGCATTTCTCAGTAGGCTTCGTTTTCCCCTAAAACAAAGAGTTTGACTTCATTAGTCTTTCTTTTTTTCCGAAAATGGAGCACAAACTTTGAATTATACACTAAATCCTTATACTTCTCAGTCTCCAATTTTAGCTGAGGAAGGGAGGTTTCAACTACACTCCAATGAGATTTGACACAAGGGTTGCAGAGAAAATAATGGTAATTATGTTTAACATACTTATATAACATATTACATTGCATAACACATTACATATAACATATTACATAACATATTACATTCAGGTAATACTTCTATTACCTGAATTTCCTTAAGTGGAAACATTGTATCTAATAATAAGCAAAATAATATTTGATGTCCAGAAAACAAAAGCACCATAAATGGACACCTAAGGTCCAACCACTGTCCAGCTCAATATTCAGAAATATGAAGAAATAATATATATACTCTATCTATGATTTAGTTAGAGGAAATAGGAAATATTGCATTTAAATTTCAGCAACTTCTATGAGTACTCTAAATTATATAACCTTGTAATCCAAAAGGCAGAGAGAGCAGGAAATGAAATGCAATTTCTAACTAAACATCTTTTGAAAATCTATAAAGTCTTGTACAGGGAATTTTCTAAAGAAAGTTCTCTCACTAAGGAATTTTAGATAATTAAACCCATGTTTGATATGTTTTAATTTAGAATACACTTGTATAAATAAATGAAATAGGTATTAATTTGTATTAGCTATTACAACCAAGTAGCAAAAAATATTTTTGATTCATCTTATCTTTATTTCCCTAGGCAAGATAAAAAAGATTAACTATCAATATTTACTTCTGTTTTGAGTATAGACTAAATGTTAAAAAGCAATGGAAAATAAACCACCAGGAATAATGAAACTGAATGAAACAATCCAAGTTTAAACAAACAGGAGTGAGTAGGACAAACTCTCACAGAGGACCAAGTTTAAAGCAAACTCTTGAGGTAGGAATATTGTTTTATTATTCAGATGGTATTACTAGGAAAAAAAATAAATCTCTTTTTTTTTGTTTCTGTATTACAGAAATTTAAAAAAATCAGACCAATTTAAAAAACAATGGTCCAAACTGTGTGATTACATAACTTCTTGCAGAAATCTCCTCCCTAATTTGGTTCCATTTAGAGCTGGACAGAGCAACACATTGATATCAGAAAGATTAGTACCAGAAAAGGTCAAAATTTAATAATATGCTTTTGGAGAATTCGTGTGCTTGTAAATCCTAAAGGACAGCAGAGATGACTGTGGATATTTATCCTGCATTTTAGGACCTATAGCATCAAGGAGCGTGTTGAGGGGGTATCTTTATTTTTATTTTTAATACATATTTTTATTGTTATTTATATATTTTACATTTTGTATTCCCCTTGGGTAACCCACCACCAATTCACCCGTGATCCATCTCTGTGGTCCCTTGTGTTCTTTTCTACTTCATTTTGTGCCCTTATCCTCCCACTCCGCCACTCCCCAAGTGTCTCTCTCCTATTTGGTTTCCCTATAGCCCTGTTATAAGTGAGGGGAGGACCTTTATATAACAAACAAGAAGGGGTGACTTGATCTTTACTCTTAGAGGTAAGATTATTAGAGAGAGAGGATGCAGTCCCTGATAAATCTACAACTGGATGAGACCCCCAAACTACATTCTTCTAGGCCAAAGGGGAAACAGTATTGTGTTTTTGGTTAAAAAAAAGGTTCTGTCTCTGTTTTCCAGAGCAAGGGATTACTTAATGGGGCAGAGATGATATTGGTAAATAAGAAGGTGGAAGGGCATGGAAGAAAATAGAATGTTGTCTCTTTTACCTTGAATGCTGGGATTTAAAAAATATTTACACTATGTTAGTGTCAAACAGAAAACGGATATAGTTTGACTTAGAGCTGTAGGGTTTATTTTATTTTCTCCAATAAAAAAGAAGCTATCACCAAGAAAATGACTGAAAATGCTTTTTTTTCCCCCCATTTACTCTATTGGCATCCTTTGGTAGGTTGGCTAAAATATAAGTTTTCTTACCTGATGTCGGAAAACTAAAATATTAAACAGTCCCTGCCCTCTTATGTTACACTGCACAAAGGGGTTACATATACTAGCTAAGCTATGCACATGTATTGGTGATACATGTAGATGATGACTGAACTGAGAAGAATAAAGCAGGGAAGGTTTCAAATACAGATGAGATAGACAGGATTGTCATTACTAGGAAAATGACATTTGGATAAAAATTTTGAGGACTCTAGGGAATTAAGTGGGGAGAAACACTATTTTAAAGAGAGGAGACAGTAAGTAAATGCTTATTCCATTCTTTATGGTGGAAGAGGAAAATGTCAGATATTCAGTCTAATGGTGGAGGAGGAGAAGGGAAGACAAAAGAACCAGCTACATTTTTGAGACTTTGGGACTATTTTTTAAAAGATTTATTTATGCATATAAGCTGGGGTTTAGACCAGAGGTGTGGGGGGTGAGAAGATTCACCAGAGACAGAGTGGGGAGCAGAACAAGCAGATAGACTGAAGTACACTTCTGAGAGGAGCAGCAGGAGAGACAGGACAGGTCTGCTGTGCCATGTGGGAATCTCCCTGGCTGGGGATCGAACTCATGCTGCAGTGGCTGCTGATAGCTTCATAGTGCTGTGCTTAACCTGTTGTGCCACCAGGGAGGCCCAGACCCCCTTTGGAACTAACTTTATGGACTTTGAGTATAGTTTGGAGGGCACTAGGAAATCAATATTTTGAGCACAAGAGTGAAATATAATCTTAATAGGATTAATCTGACCGCTATGTTGAGAACAATCAATAGGTGGCAAAAAATGAAGCAGGAGACTAATTAGGAAGCTCTTGCAATAATATAGGTAAGAAATGATGTTTTGCCTAGCATAATAATTATGCAGTGACTTAACGCAGATCTGTTTCTGAATTTATATTGAATACAGAATCAACAATATTAGCTACAGTGATACTCAAGAAAAAGAAAGGAGTTGAGGATAACTCCTAGATTTTTTGTTGAAATAGCAAAAGAATATAATTTCGACTTAATGAATTTAGTGATACTATGAGTAGGTAAACAGAGTATAAGTAGTTCCATTTTGGACCAGGAGAGAAAAGGAAGTGGGGGTGGGGAGCATGGTGGGAGGAGAGAGAGGAGGCAAAAAGGAGACTAAAACTGAATTCAGTCAATACAATATGGAGAGTAAAAGATCTGTGGCCCAAAAGGAGCACAAGTAAAGATGTCAGAGAGGACAAAGAAAAACCATAAAAGGCGAGGCCACTGGAAGTTAGTGAGGAAAGGAGACAGTTGTTACTTCTGCCAGGCAGACAAGGTTAACACTGACAATTACATTTAGCAAAATGAAGATAACTGGAAATTTTATAATTATCCCTCAAACTAACCATGTAAGAGGCTGCAAAGGACATCCTAGCAAATTCCTGAGAATGAATCAAATGCACATTTAGTCTCTCACAATCATCTAAAACATTAAAGTACATTGCAAAAAATAAATTAGAAATTATGACTGGGAACAAATAACATAGTAATAAATAATCCTTTTTGTATAAGAAAATGCTAAGTAACTTGGAAACTTCTGCCTTCCATTGTACCAAAGCAGTTTTTAAAGAAATTTTGTAGATCTGAACACAATTCTTTAGAAAAAAAAATAGCTTAAAGGAGCTAAGTGTTAGTAGCAGTAAACTAAAAATAATAAGGAAAAAGTAAATACAATGATTTATAAAAAGATAAGTAAACCAAAAAATAAAATTTACATAACAAAAATTAAAAGTATTGTTTGAGAAAATTAGTATGATAGACAAAATCCTGCTAAAACACATTAAGCGATGGAAGCATAGCAAAATAAATGAATTATAAAATTAATTTTAAAAGTAATGACAAATTATATGATCATTAAATGACAAACATAAAATCCTAATTGTAATGAATAAAGTTATCAAATTTATAATAAACTAAATTTGTAATAAAAATCCTTAACCATTATAGTATTAAGTAGTTCTGTGAAAGCAAGTTATTTGGCTTTAGAAAATTTCATTAAGCAATTGATAGAGAATATTAACATGGAATATCTCAATAAAAGATTATTGAGAAAATGTCAATAAAGTGAGGAAAATAATTTTAAAGTTTGAAAATTAAAGTTATAAATTAATGACCTCCTGAAGAACAAAGAAAAGCTTCCTTAGTTTGATATTAAATATAAGCATACTTCAAGAAAAAAGAATGAGAAAAAGAAGAAAGAAGAAAGAAAAAAAGCTGAGTGTGATATTCAGAGAACTTAAAACACCTTCTTATTAAAGATTAAAAGAGCAAAAATACTTGCTTTGACCACTTATATTTAAAATGTTTTTGAGTAACTAGATAATGTAATACGTAAACCGTTTAGGAGGTCTAAGGGTAATGTGGGAAAATAATTTGTGGATGTTGTCATACTTTTATGTATCAGTTTAGCTAGGCTATGGGGTCCAACTTGTTAAAATGCTAGATAATGTGGTTGGGCCTTATTCAATCAGTTGAAAGCCTTAAGAGTAACAACTGGGTTTCTCAGGGAAGAAGAAATTCTACCTTAAGCTTCAGCATAGAAATTCTGCCCGAGTTTCCAGTGTGCCCTACCGATTTCACTTATTAATCCCCACAAACTATGTTTCACATATAATATATACATGTATCTTTGTATATTATCTATCAGTGTATCTATCTTATTGTACCTGTTTCTCTAGAGAGCCATGATTGAGGCAACATGCTTATTTGCCTGATAAATCAAAGAATCTTTGAGGACATTTTAAGAAAATGTAAGGTGCTTCCACAATTTTATTGTTAATGTGCAAAATTCAGTAGCTTTTCTATATACCAAGAATTAGAAAACATAAATGCCATTACATTAACAACAAAAGCTATGAGCTACTTATTATTTTATGTAACAAACATCATACACAGCCTTTATAGAGGGAATTAAATAATGAGGAGACAGAGTATGGGAGGTTTGTAATTTGTAATTTTTCTTTTTCATCTGGAGAAAATATTGGTTATTTCACACTGTATCTAAAGTGGGATATATCTAATTCAAACAATTAAGAGAAAATTAAGACAGACCTAAAACATAAACTGCAAAGGAGAATATTTAGGAAAATATTAACAGTGACCAAAGCACTGGGACACTTCCTGAAATGTAGAATCGAAACAAAACAAGCCAAAAAAAGAGAACATTTATTTGAGGTAATGTATGGATATCTGAAAGGGAGGTAACATAGAATTGACAGAGGAGTAGCAGATTTGGAAGAGGTATTACCATCTTTGAAAATGAGGAGATGAAAACAGAGATAATTAAATAAAATACTTCTCTGAGTGATATCTACATGCTTATGATCATTTGCAGCATTTATTCTCAGTTATTAAACATGGAAGTAATCTCATTGTCCATCAACAGATGAATGGATAAAGAAAATGTGGTATATGCATGCTATGGGTTATTATTCTGCCTTAAAGAAGAGGAAAATCCTGCCATTTGTGACAACATGAATCAACATAGAGAACGTTAAGTGAAGGCACACGGGGTTCAGATGTTACATACCACTGATATGATTCATTAGTCAACCTCATAGAAGTTGAAAGTATAATGATGGTTGCCCATATATGGAAAGAGAAGAAAAAGGAACACATTGGTGAAAGAGTGCAGGATTTGTTTATACAAGGTAAATGAGTCCTAGAGTCCTACTCAATGGCATACAGAATAGTACCTACAGTTCATGCTATATTGTTTACTTAAAATGTTGATAAGAGGGTAGATCTTATGTAAAGTGCTCTTATCACAAAGTAGCAACAAGAAGAATGAATGAGAAAGTGGAAGGAAATATTTGAAGGTGTTGGACAGGTTTAGTCATAAATTGCTGATGGTTTAGTCATAAATTGCTGATGGTTTCCATGGGTACTTGGTTCAAACTCATCAAATTATGCACAATAATTATGTGCTGTTTTGTGTGAAAAATTAAAAAAAATACATGAGTTTTCAAAAAGTAAGTTGAAGATGTGCAAATATGAAAACTTTCCATTGAGCTAATATTGGCTTACAGAATTGCATATGATTTAGTGGTATAGTATCACATCCTTCAGGTATATGTTGCCATACCACACCAAATACCAAAAGCACTGGGAGACCTCCACCATAGTTCAGTGTGCCTATTCCCAACTTTTCTCTCCCACCACTCCCCTCTGGTACCCTCAATTTTATAGTCATATTTTCTATGGTTTTGTTATTGATTTCTTTTTATCTGACCCTTTGTTTTGTTTCTCTTTATTCTACATATAAGTGACACCATCCTGTATTTGTCTCTCACATTCTTACCTATTTTGCTTAGCAGAATCCCCTCTAGTTCCTTCTATGTTGTCATTCATATATATATATATATATATATATATATATGTGTGTGTGTATATATATATATATATATATATACATATATATATGAATTAATTAGAGCAGAAGCTATATCTCATGTAAAATATCAGTGTTTGGGGCCTCCATGGTGGCTCAAGGGGTTAAGCACAGCACTATGAAGCTATCTGCAGTCACTGCAGCATAAGTTCGATCCCCAGCCAGGGAGCTTCCCACATGGTGCAGACGTCTCCTGCCTTGCCCGCTGCTCCCCTCAGCAGTGCATTTCAGTCGATCCACCTGTTCTGCACCCCACTGTCTCTGGTGAATCCTCTCACCCCCCACACCTCTGGCCTATACCCCAGCTCTTGCATGCATAAATAAATAAATCTTTTTTTAAAAAATTAAAAAGAATCACTGTCCAGGGTCTATGGGATGTGTACCTTTTTGCCCACCCAGCTGTAGTAGAGCATGTTACTTGGATATTCAATATTATAAATCATCCCCCTAAAATTAAGCTTTCAAATAACAGCCCCAACCAAATATAAACCTACTAAACCTACTACCAGTCATAAGAACAGGACACGTCTTGGTGATTTCATTAATCATTGGGTAGTTCATCTCACCTTGCTTTCTGGCATAATGCTGTCTTCTTTTATAATCATTGGATTAAATTGTAACATTACTACTGCACAGAGGGAAAGTTAAAGAATATGTATCAAAGTATATTGTTCCACCAAGAAAGGAAAATATGATTACAGTTACTGGAGTATTCACTTTTTAACCCACCATAAGATCAGAAAATATAACTACTCCCTCCCTTTCTCTTTTTACTTTCACCCAGTTCTCCAACTTAGTAGTGTTATTTTCCATGGATGGCAATTTAAAGCTTCATTCCTGAAAAATTTGTCTTTGATAGTTCAGTCAGACCATGCCATTAACTTCTATTAATTACGTTAAAAACAACAACAGGATATGCTTCAACAGAAAACTTGGGTCCAGATGTATTCCTTTATGCCCACATGGAAAGAACCAACATATCACAACTTTTTAATTAAATACCATCATGCTAGCCCAGTAGCAATACCATCCATTGCCTCTTCTAACAGTAGAGTGAGAAGACAGATTACTGATGGAAAGAAATACAAAGGAGTTATTGAAATGATTTTTCAAGATGCTTATACAGTGATGCTTCCAATTTCATAGAAACATCACTGTGACTTTTGGGGGCAACTCTTCTGCACTCCTAGAGTCCCTAATGCTATCTGGGGCAGAGAAGGCAATTTGGAAAATGCAGCATCAGTTGCAATAGTGAGAGTTCCAATGCCACTTAAATGTTTGCTTTGATTAGTCTACCAAAACTTTCAGGTGACATGAAGAGAGGATCAAGTTATACTATTGATTGAAAACATGTATTGTGGGTCAGCACTCATAACTTGCAAGTGCTGCTTCTGTCTATGCACACCCAGGCTTTTAATGGACAGTTTACTCATTCTAAAAAAATAACCATTTCTGAGTAAAGAAGTTTACTGTAAGACCATTCCCTGTTTCTTTTTGAGCAAATAAAATCATCAGCCAGAAACAATTCTGTGTGGGATTCCACAGGCAAATTGAAAAGAAAGGGAGGGTTATATGGGGCCATGATGGTCAGAAGAATAAATCCAATTTCAAAAATGGCATTTGAAAGACATAATTAGGATTTAGCTCAAGAGAGTAAGGTGACTTAGAGAAGCACTGATTCTGTCGGTTCTATATACGATAGATCAAAGACAAGGTATTAAACAAAGCTATGACATAAAAAAGAAGGGGATTAAAGTAATCTAGGGAAGAACAATTTTGGACTGGGCTGAAGATAGTGGCAGCGAGCAGAACATACTGAGAAATGTACATATGTGCATACATATTGAAATTTAGGACAGATTTTCATGAGGGTTAAAGTAGAGAAAGCGTTTGTAAGGAAAATCCAGTTTGGCTAAGTAAAATAATTTACCATTGCAATAAACATGTATACTTTCATTTAGATAATATGAAAATATAACAATTTGTCCTTATGAATTTTAAATATTAGCTGGCATTTGATTCAAAATTTTTATCTAATGAGAAATCTGCCTCAGTTTGTGCTAGCAAATGCAGATGGTTGTGTTAAGTGCATTTATCTTTCCCAAACTCTAAGTTCAGTACTAAGTAATGACTTTTCTAGTGATATCAAGAAATGGCTCCAGCATTTGTTATTTTTTAAAGATAGAACAAATGTCAAATCAAGAGGTATTATAGCATTTGACAACAGTTGTCAAAATGAGGATGCACATACCAAATCAAATTTTGTCTTTGATGTTCTATTTAATAGACCATATTCTTCAAAGTAATATATCAATTTTTGCATAATGCAGCCTCTCAAAAGGAAAACAACTTTTTATCTTGTTTAATTGATTGTTAAAAATGATTATTTTGAAATAAAATGGATGTACATTATTTAGTAATTTAAAGTATTGAAGACCATCATTATTGAATTTGCTTATTACAATAACATTTCAAATTACTGTTAGTAGGCATTGTACAATTTATAACTTTATTTTTAGGGTTAATTTTGTTGATAATCTATGACATGATATAGATTAGTAAGTATGTTAGATTCCATTCTGGTTTTGTGCTTTAGAAAGCTACTGAAATTTTATATTTTGAATCATAATATTCATGTTCATAAAAGCAAGGTCATCTTCAATAATCCTTTTGTATGATTCAAAAACTAATGAAATTGTACATATACACATTTTGGAGGAGAAATTGAAGTAGATAATTATCACAGGAATATGGCTAATAAAACATTCAGAATGTGTAGTGCAGTATTGAAATAGATCTTGCCCTTTTGTTTTTGGTAGCAACAGAAGAGAATGTTTGGCGCATTCAATAATGACAATTACATTCTTTTTAGAATATGATGAAGCAATGTAAACATCCTCCAATTATTTTTAGAAAAGATATTTACTGTGCAGAAAAAAAAAATGTAGCAGCATTTCCACTCTGTGTTCCACCTCTACATTTTTTAGGTATGTGTGGAATACATTTTTAGTATTTATAATTCAAAGGCTTGTGTTTAGCTGAACTGAGTTTATAGTAGATTTATTTCCTTAAAATATTGGACACGAAAGGGCTAACCCTTTGTTGACAGTGACTCTTGAAAGAAGTACTGCCCACTGAATGTGTGGCCAGAAGGCATTTCTAGATCAATAATCTGAAAAGCAGCACTCATTCATCATCCATTCATTCATTCATTCATTCGTTCATTCATTTTCTACCTACTTTTATTCCAAGATCTAAGTATACAGTTAAACAAGGCAAACAGGTTCTTTCAGCCATTTTTACTTGGAAGGAACAGACTAGAAGAAAATGAACTATAACTGAAGAATGCAAACTCTAGATTGATAAGTTCAAGGCTAAAAAAAATTGAGCTTTCAAAAAGAAAATACAGATTTTATAATAAAAAAATATAGTCATGTCTAAACATTTCTTCTTTTATCAATGTGTTTAGTACCCAAGTATATTCCTACAAGAGTGAAATAGATACTGTTTTAAGCTTACTAAACTTATCCTAGTTGATAGATGACAACGCATTTTTGCTTGAGGTTGAATTAAAGTAAAAGAACCACCACAGAGTAAATAGATAAATTCAACTGTCATCTTCTTCTATACCTACAGATAGATAAAAGTCTCATCAGCACTGTTCAAAACTCTTTTCCCTCCTATGTGTTCCCTGACAAATCTGACAGGAACACAGAATCAGCAGCAGCAAGAAGCCAGATGCACAATGCCTGGTTTATCCAAATCCTATTTTGTCAAACTACATGATTCAAATACAGCAAATCAAGTGGGAAAATTAGAAAACATTTATTGTATTGCTGAACATGAATGGATATGGTAGCTACTACATATCTCATGAGAATCCAACCTTCCCTTTCTTCCAATGTAGTTTATACAGTCTTTATTCCCACATGCCCACCCCTACCCTCAATGGCTGGTCATCAGCTCTTGAGGCTGGAACACAAATAGTAACATAGAGGATCTTGGTGAGTTATCCTAGTCCATGCCTTGACTTCACTGCTCTGAAGTTTTCCCTGGGCTCATTCTGAGAAAATTAAAAGTGTCTGTTAGGGACTTAACATCAACGAGACAGATACTTTGCTCTGCCTGCCCCAGGCTCCCACTGCGCTAATGATTCCATTCTATTAATTTCTACCCACAAGAATCTGTCTATTCCTGACTTTTTTTCCTTTTCAAAGACAATTACATTAGAAGTGCTAGAAAATTTCCTCAAAAGACACAGTAAGATGAGATGTTTGATACTAAAAAAAAAAAAAAAAACTATACATAAAATAGTAACTAAGTAGTAAAAATGTTTCTGATTACACAAATATTCCTTAGCAAAACACTGATTGTGACGCCAAATAATACCAATTAACTTCTGACAATATCCCCAGACATTCTAATATTTGTTTTTCTTTTCTCCTTTTTGCTAATATAAAAAGAATTATACATTCACAAACCACACACATAAATATTCACAAACATACACTTAAATTAAAAGGCCTCATAATTAACTACATCTCGATCAGATCCCACCATGTTTGGCCTCCTTTCTAACATGAGAAAGAGTCCAGATAATTTCACATTCTTGACAAGATGGATTCCTTTTCCTCTCAGTCCCCATACTTGTCAGAATCTTCATGAGCTCTGGTAGATTCAACTCTCTATGCCTTATGTGCCGGATACACTTTCCCCTCCCCTACAGGTTATTATTCTCTTGTTTGTCCTTGATCTCTCCCAGAAGATTTGCTTCTGTGGTTTCAAAATAGCTTCTGCCTTTCTGGGCACTTGGAAATATAAACACATTGTATGCGGGAAACGTATTTATACGTTTTAAGTTGACTGGTAGTAGAGCGAGGGACACGTATTAATAAATTTTTATAGACCAGCGGTAGAATGCGGGTAACGTATAAAATATGTTTATTTTTATACATTTTTTATACTTAAAAAATTAGCAAAAATGGCTCCCGCCACCTGTTAGCGCCCGATAAAAACTACCCGCAAAGAATGTGTAAAGGAGACTGGAGGGTGTGGGGCAAGGTTTTACAAGGCACTGTTTTTGTCTGGTTTGCTTCCTATCAGGGGTTTCCAGTCCTCTAGTTAAGCTCTAAATCCTACTGGGTCTTGTTTCCACAATTTTCAGCTTTCGTCCTCTGTAGGTTTTTATTCATCTCTAAACAATGGACTCTGAATCATGATTTAGTTCCTGGTCATCGTCTCATCTCTAACATTCTTTTTTTGGTGATCTCATTTGTTTTTCAGGATCTTAAATTCCCATGCTATGATAATGATTCTAATTTTTTACGTCTGGCTCAGATGCCTCTCTTGTATTCCAGAATCTATGTGCAATAAACTTATTTAACCCTACATTGTGATGTCTGGTAACATTTCAACCTTACTACATCTAATTGGGGCTCCTTATTTGGATCCCTTAAGCCTGTTTCATCTTCAGCCTACCCCACATATGTTAATGGCATCTTCATTCACCTAGTGGCTTAGGTCAATTTAACCATTCTCTCACTTGCTCTCACTTTCCCTCTCAGGCACTACTCTCAATCTCAATTTTTGTGAGCCTTTGACTTCTGCAGTCTTTAAGAATGTAAGTATGCTTTTGCCATAAGGACTTTGAACTTGTTACACCATCAACGCAGATAAATAGTTCCTATATATGTACTGATTCATTACCTCTCTCTCTGTTTTTTGTTTCAGTGTCAATTATTCATGAGATCTGAATTCACCACTCTGGATAAAGCAAAAACATCCTCATCACAGGCTGTCTCTATGTCATGACTCTGGCTTTGCTCATTTTTTCATAACTCATTATTATATAAAATGCAAATTTATTTGTTTTGTCTACTGTTTTTTTCCCCTGTTGTATCCCATCTCTGCAACAGCATCTAGCATACAATGTGTGCTTAATAAATATTTGGTGAAAGAATTAATGAGCAATTAATAATACAATATAGTCATACATCTATATTCTTATCATAAAACATTCCAAAGGGTTGATTAATGTTCTTTTTAAAATATTCCGAGACATAGTGGCTACAGTGCAATGGTGTATTTTCCACATCATTCTTAGGATGTCTAAAATTGTGATATTGAGAAATATCACAATATTGAATAATATCTGTCTTGCAATAGGATCAGCTTACTGTTCTAGAAGCTTTAAATGTTACATGAATTAGAAAAGATTGTTTTTAACACATCAGATCTCTCATTCTTACTACGTAATTCAATGAGCAGGCTTTTTATTAGAGACTGGAAAATAAGATTCAATATGAATGGCTAAAATGATAATTTAAAGAGATGCAATGATTGCAAATGTATCAGATTCCTACACAGTTCTAGGCTAATCTTAAATATTTGCATTGCTACTTATACTTACATATTTGTTTAATTTATACTAGTAAAAAATAGTTGATAATCTAAAGCATTTAGACATTTGTAAAGATCACAGTGCCTTATATTACCATGTCAGTAACTATGCATGTAAAAGGTATACATTTTCGTTATTTCTTTAAATAAAAAATACAAGTTTACAGACTTTAGAATATTTTTAAGACATATTATAGCAAAATATATTAGACAATATTGATGAAATTATTGTTTTAAATCTGTTTTATGCAGAATGAATCACAGAACCAGAAATTGTTTCATAATGTGCATAGGTCAAGTTAGTTAGCTACAATAACATTTGGAAATATTCCTCATTCATGATCATTATATACAAGAGACAGGAGGAGAAAGTTATACTTACATTGTTTTTAATACAAGTAGAATAGTCAAAATGTACCTTTCATGATCAAATATGTGAGAAAAGTATTACAACGATTAAAAAAAGTAAAGATTTGCAATGCAAAGATGAAATTATTAGCAAAGATGTTCATAAAAATCTTAGTGTTTTTTGAGTCAAATATTAGATGTGAAACTAAATCTTACTCAGACAAAAATATACATGATGTATACATTTGCTTCCTACAGTCAAAAATTGAAAAGTATAATCCTTCTTAGTTCCTGGGAAACAATGGGGCAGCTGCAACATCTTCCTGCACACACACCCTCTTTTGTCAGCCAAGTCTTACTAGAAACACATTCTTACTAGAAACACAACACTCTGTTCAACCCCTGCTATCAATATTCACCACAGTGATTTGAAATGAACAATATTAGCTAAAAAGCTTGTGCCATATACATAGAATTGACCACCAAGGTTCAATAAAGTAAAGAGGAGCACATTCTATGCCATCCCATTTAAACAAAATTCTGGAACAGGCCACCCTAATCTATGGTGGTAGAAATCAGTAGAGTGGTTTCCTATGGGTTCTTCTTTTCAGGCAAAAGCAGGAAGAAATGAAGGTAAATATAGCATAACCCCAGGCTATATTATGTTATTACCAGGATTGTAAATAAAAAAGTTTAAGCAAATATAGATCCTCATAATCTCTGTACCCTTAATAACACAATGTATTCTACTGTACGTCTGGTATATTACTAATAAAAGTCAAAGTAAGTATAGTTAAGTATCAGTTGATTATAGATTCTTAATTTGAATTTTTCCTCCATGTACCTATTTTTTTTTATTAGCAGTGACAAATCCCTTCTGCTGTATTTTGATTTATTTTTATATTATAACGATGACAAAAAATATGGGGTGATAGACTGTATTCAGTGAATGAAACAATTTGAATATTTACAAATCCCCTGGCAATTTTACTTGTTATTGTCAAGGAAAAAGCAGAACAGAGATTAGCACATATTTATTATATCTGTGTATTTAAAAACCAGACCAGGATGTTGTTTAAATGTTTATTGAAGAAACATATATTTGCTTATTGTAAGGAGACTTGAGGGAGACAGGTAATTGCTTTGTAGCAATTTCTGATTCAATTTAACTATACCCATTAAATGATTAAATAAAATTGGAGAAAGGCAGTTCAAGTTTTGTTTTCAGAAAAAAATACAAATATACATTTTTATTTACTTACTTGATAATTAACTGTATGTTTTTGCTGTTCTGCTGTACTGAAATTTAGAGAATGACTGAATTGAATTCTATAATCTCCTGTTCTTGGCCGGCATGAACTCCTCTGTGTCACATATCCTTGGATTCAATCCAAAATAACAAAAACTTACAATAAATGAAATCTATGAGGATTAACTATGGCTATAGTCTAATATTTTAAAATATAAATGGAATAAATTATTTTATCCCTATAGGCGATTTAGAGCAGTTATTGAGACTTGTAGAAATAACAAGACTGCCTGTGCATCTATATGTATGCATAGGAAAGATATTTTATTTATTAGTCATTGTACAACCCTGAAATACCAAGGGATATTTATTCAGTAACAGGGCAAACCTCATTTTATACAGATTTTCTACTCGTATCTACTCTTCTCATGTTATACTTGTCTGCTTTGCATTACGTACAGTAGAGTCTGCCTCCACTAATAATAGAATTTTCTGATTTGAACTCTTGATTTAGAAGTATCTCCAGATAATTTTCTGGCACAATGCATTAGGATTTTTGTTTGTTTTTAGTTTTCTTATACATGCATATATATATATATATATATATATATGCATATATATATGCATGCACTATTTAATTTCCCTCCTGATATCACATAATATTTCTCTTTTGGAAAAAAATATTTATAGAAACAATATCATTAGGTGAGGTACAAAAGTAGGGTGACATGTTATATGCTAATATTAAAACTATAAGAAATCTTGCAAGATTTTTCTGATAATAGTACATCATTTATAAGGGGTAAGCACAAAAAGAATTTCCATATAAATTAGTACATTTATATATATCGATAACATTTTTAGGTTTTAATTATATATGGCAAACACAGAAATGAGAATTATTTCCTCAAGTTACAAAATTTTAAGGTATTTATGATATGAAAATTTAGTAATTAAAAGTGTCAAATATGTTTCTTGCTTTATACTTCATTACTTATTTTTATACACACTTTTTTAAGGAAAATATGAACAGTGAATATGGCTCAATTTGACAAGCAATGGTTACGTTTTCACACAGGAAAATGAGAAGTAAATTGTTGCTTTAGATAGTTATTAGGTAAACATTTATCCTAACTATAAAGTTAATATCACACTTAAGTGCTTAGAATATTTCTTGGCACATAGCACTCACTTATTTTGGAGTATTTCGAGGTCTAATTTGTCAAGAGGTATACTAAACAATTGTGTTAATTTTTAATATTGTTTGGATTTGAGTGAATATCAAAAATATTCATTAAAATGTGGCTGTTCTTGGTTGATATAATACAACTTGTGATATAATTTGCAGAATATTTGCTGTCTGAAACCTGCCACTATTTATCTGTCTTAGTTATTCAAATGTCTTCTTAATTCATTTGGATTCTGCACCATTTGACCTCGACAATATAATTCAGGCTGCAATTAATTATAATAGCCTCAGTGGTGCATCTATTTTTGAAAACGAAAGTAGGAGGTTTGAAAGTCTAACACTTGAAAGAGTTAAACTACTTTCCTGTGCTATACAGGTACATGAAGCGGGCTGTACACTGTGGAAAACAGTGCCAAATAAATATTAAATCAATCAATCTATTGATGAATCAAAAACGACAAAGAATGCTGGCTTCTATTCATCTTCTTGGAAATTGGATTAGAGAACTTATTTCAGAGCCAACGCAGAGCATGTCACAACAGCCCTAGCAACCAATATTCTGGGAAAAGACTGTTATACTGACAAAAATCAAATGTGTTATCACCCTATCGGTGCTGAGTAAATCACATTAGTAATTTTCCAAGTGCTGTGAATATCTGACATAATAAAGTTGCTGAATATTTTCAATGTCAGATATTTTAGATCAGAGATTTAGTTTTCTACCCATTCTTCTACTTCTGACACCGTATAGCTTGCTTTCAACTATAAAATATATCAAAAATATTATATTGAAAGGAAATAGTACTGCAAGTTAAAGGAATGTTACATTTTTGATCAATGTTTCAGGTTACTACCTCAAAAATTCACTGTGGATCTATAAAGGAACACATATAAATCTGATTCAAAGTATACATGGATTTATCATTCATTATATTTACCTTATTTTAACTAAAAGAGATGACTTTTTCCCAAAGGACCTGGAAAATTCAGTGTTATCCTAATTAACTAATGAACCAAATCCATTTTTTTTTTTTAGTTATGAACAACATGAGGGGGTCTGTTGATATATTTAACCCCTTCAAATTTGCAGTAGTATATTTATAAAATGATCTTCTAAAAAGAGGAGCAATAGGGACTGCTAAAGAGACATTAGCAGTAATGATTTAATAAGTCAAGTCTTTGGGGAAAGGCCCTTTTATATGCAGAAGATGGAGAGAAGAAAAGTGCTGTGTGTGTGTTTATGCCTATACACAAATAAGGGACACACATTCATTTTATTCACAGTTCTGTAACAAAAATACTATAGTACAAACACCCAATCTGAAGAAGAATAAATTAAGAAATCCATCCCCTTCAAAATTGAAACCAAAAGATTCAAATATCTGGGAATAAATCTAACAAAAGACATAAAGGACTTATACAAAGAAAACTACAAAACTCTGCTGAAAGAAATAGAAGATGACACAAGAAGATGGAAAGGCATCCCCTGCTCATGGATTGGAAGGATTAACATTATCAAAATGGCAATCCTACCAAAAGCAATTTACAGATTCAATGCTATTCCAATAAAAATCTCAATGACATTCTTCAAAGAAATAGATCGACTACTGATGAAATTCATATGGAACCACAAAAAACCTCACATAGCTAAAGCCCTCC
>PVIJ01017214.1:0-30192 GCA_004024925.1 Scalopus aquaticus
GCTCCTCCTTTGTGTGGGATTAGATGTCCCCTCTCTTCTCTTTACTCCGACTCTTCAGTTTATTTATAAGTCCAAAGCACCCCCAGGGTCGATTGTATTGCGTAGGGTATCCGGTTCTCGTTGAGACAGCTCTCACAGTTAGGGATATTTTTCTCCAAGAATCGATTTTTTGCAGGAGAGCCTGATCCTAGCGTCTGTTTGCCGCCATGTTTTGGGGGCGTGTCCACTCCATGCCTTTCACCAAGTATTAATAATCATCCATCTCAGTTCATTGGGACCCCACCTCACTTTGCTCCCAATCACTTCCCCTCCGCTAGCCTCAGTTCTTCATGAAACTTAACTTCTAATCTCTCGTATCAGGCATTCCCAGTGCTTCCTTTCCACTACTGGACTTCTCCCATGGTGGCATAGTTCTGATGCCATCACACAGCAGTGAGGGCAGCAGCACACTGGTCTCTAGCCCTTGGCCCACAGATTCCACTGACTGCAGGGTCCTCTGCACACCCCCCCTTTTTCTTCCTTTTTTAAACTATTGCAGTAACACTGGCTACCAAACAGTTTGTTATTCAGAAGTATAGATTCACACTTCTTCAAGCGTATGTTAGCAAACCATGCCCACAATCAAGATACCCAGAGTTGTCTTAGTCCACTGGGCCCCCTTCCACCTTTTTCTCCATCCTCTCCCTGCCCCTCTCCCTCTGGAGGCTCAATTTTACAGGCAGATTTCTAGGATTTGATTTCGGTTTTGTTTTGTTTGACCCTTTGTTTTGTTTCTCCATATTCCACATATGAGTGGAAACACTCACTATTTGTCTTGTTTCATCTGACTTCTTCTCTTATCATAATTCCCACCAGTACCATTAATGTTGTCACAAAAGACAACAATTGGGGAGGATAAGGGTTCGAAAAGGGGGAGAAAAGAGCACAAGTGACTATGGTGATGGTTCACGGGTGAATTGGTGGTGGGGAACCTACGTGGAATACACAATAATGTAAAAGACATAAATAATGATAATAATAAAGGCAACAATTCATGTTTTTCATGGCTATGTAACAATCCAATGTGTATATATATACACACATCTTCCTAATCTACTCATCTTTTACTTGGCACTTAGGATGTTTCCATAACTTGGTTATTATAAATAGTGCTACAGTGAAAATAGGAGTGAGTGCTATATCACTTTAAAGTAGTGGTTTTGTATTCTATCAGATACCTAGGAGCGGAATTGCTGGATTAAATGGTATTAGTAGATCTATTTTTATTATTTTGAGAAACCTGCATACCATTTTCCATAGGAGTGCACAGTCCACATACCCACCAACAGTGTATCGGAGTTTCTTTTCACACACCCTTCCCACACTTGTTTTTTCTAGTCTTTTTGATATGGGCCATTCCCATATTCCCATAGGACTCTCCAGAGTCCTGCAGTTGTATGGACCCTCAATATCTCTCTCTCTCTCTCTCTCTCTCTCTCTCTCTCTCTCCCCCCCCCCCCCCCCCCCCCCCCCCCCCCCCCCCCCCCCCGCCCCAGTATGTGTATGTGTGCCCTCAGTTCAGGGAGAATCAATCAGACTTTAGATGGGGGTCCCTACATACACTTCTCTTTCTATTCCTATATACATGAACTCTCTCTTCCTTTTGGGCATAGGATTTTGGAAGTACAGGCATAGAAAAGACATGTGTCAAATAATCCTAGTTCACCACCATACCCCACCATGCAAATGGATCCAAATCAAGAAGACAAAACAAAACAAAGGAGAAAAAGTTAATGAAGTAATATCTTCAAGTCCTATTTCACGCATAGTATTTTTCTATTCTCTCTCTCTCGAGTGTCTTATAGGCAACACAGACTTCATTTAAAATTTCAGTTATAGGTCATTCCAGATATTCTTTGTTATTAGGTGATGCAATGTGTTCTTCATCACCACCTTTAAAATGGTCCCATGAGACTTCTTCAGCATTTCTTGTTCATATTAACTGTTTTGTTGACTCTGAGGTAACGAGGGATGCAGCAGGAGGCACATTGCTGGATGTTTAGTGCCATTAGCAACTGGAATCCTAACTGTTAGTAACAGGATTTTCTGATGGCACAATCTACGTGGCACCCTGCTGTCAGTCTGTGTTCTGTTTCTGCAGTCACCCTGACGAAAAGATTCAATCCCTGGTCAAGGCATTTCTGTTTCACTCTGAAAATGGGTAAGAATTTCTGTTCAGCTTATGGTTAAAATGGGTAAAGAACAGATGAATTTGTTAAAAAGGTCAAGGAGAAACATACATTGACAATAGCTGGCATAATGTTCTTCGAAATGTATTGAAATTAACAAAGTATGTAGTTGCGAGAATCTTGCTTCAAAATTACTTCTTTCTCTGACTTTCTTGAGGGCTGTCTCTGACCTTTCTCCTGTTCCATGATTTAACTCACCAATACATTTTTTTAAAAAAAGATATTTCAATGTGATGAAAACAGAAAAGCACACTAGCCTTTTAATCTTACCCATTTTTATAAATAACTAGTATGAAAGAGAATTTCTCAGTGAATCAGAAAAGTGAATAAACTGAATTGTCTATATTAAAAGCAACTAAGTAAAACACAAATTTGCTGAGCTGCTTCTTGTGCTGACTTTGCCAGTTAATGCTGTATATCCCATCTCTTTTGAGGCTGATAGCCTTGGGTCATTTAGCTTTATTTATCCAAGGACATGCCCTATGGGCCTTCTGGGGCAAAGCTGCCAATGTCCCTTTGTTTTATTCTGTGCTCTATTTCTCCAATCCTTATGCCATGGGTCACTGAGATCAGCCCAACAGTGCCGCACTTAAGAGTCTCCAAGCTTGTACTCCCCATACCAGAGGGTAAAAGAGATTGTGCTACACTGAAATTATCTTCTCTATCTCTCTAGAGAAGTATATTTTTGACGGGTATCTAGTGACAAAGAAGCAGAAAGGTGTGATAATTTGGATCCTTTGCCACATACATGAATCTCAGTATCAATTTCTTTTCAGCTTATGATTCAGCTAATGACATTTCTGTTCAGAAATACCAATTACTTTTATGGTTCTCATTTTTAAAATGCTGATAAATTTCTAAAGATAATTATTATCTTTGCCTGACCAACCCTTAACAAAGATATTGCATGAATATGCTAATTGGATATCAATAATCAGATAAGAAATTACCTGCTTACTTAACAATCAAAAACACTAATTTACTAATTTAAGCCATCCCTAGAGACAACTCCTTACTTTGGAATTCAAATTTTAAAATTTACATGGAAAATTTTTCTGATCCAATAAAATTAGTTTTGTAATTTATAATTCATGCAACTTTACAAATATTTCAATCACTAACCTGGTTAGAATAAATGGGGTAAGTGATTTTATGAACCAGATAAGATGCTGTACACCAACTCACATTTTCCTAACAGTTCCTCTAGCATTTTAAAAGTTGATGTTGGCAAAAGGTATGTACCAAGATTCAGCAGGTGACAATTTATTCAAGTGTTTTGCCACTGAATAATGAGGTAATCTCTTTCTAGCACAGAATGCTTGCATCCTGATCATCATTTCTTTCTCTCTGTTCAGTCATTTTCCACATTGTATGATTTATAACCTACTTACAGTTCCTTGCTTCCAAGGATCATGCACTATCAGCTATAACTATATGAAAGCAAAAGAATAAATGTATAACATATCAAGTATGGAGGAAGGAAGTTTTTTTAAAGATTTTTTTATTTATGCATAGAAGAGCTGGGGTGTAGGCCAGAGGTGTGGCGGGTGAGAGAATTCACCAGACACAGAGTGGGGAACAGAACAGGTGGATCTAGTGAGGGGAGCAGCAAGACAGGAGAGGTCTGCTGAGCCATGTGGATCGAACTCATGGCATAGTGGCTGGCAATAGCTTGATAGCACTAAGATTTTAGCCCCTGCACCACCAGGGAGGCCCCTGGGAGAAGGTCTTGCTGACATTTGTCAGGTGTTGAGTGATACCTTCGGAGCCTCAGTATTCTTCCACTTGTCTTTTCACCACACTCAGTGTGTGAGCTCTTAAGGTCAGGCTTCTTACATATTTGATATTTGCTATAGTTCAGTAAGGTAGAACAGGGACTTTAGAAGGAAAAGAATTCCAGTTAGATTTTTTCCTCCACACAGACCGGATACTAAAAGACAAAGAAACAACTCAAAGAGATATATCGAGCAAGAGAACCATACTCAGGTATGGAAAATCAGACAAGAATTAAAAACAACTATCATTAATATACTAAGGGCTCTGATATTTAAAAAAAATAGTAAACAACTTTCAGGAACAGATGGATAATATAAACAAAGAGATGGAAAGTCTAAGAAAGGATCAAAGAGAACTGCTGGAAATTAAAAAAAAAAAATAACAAATAAAGAATGTCTTTGAGCATCCCATTAGTAGACTAGATATGGCCAAGAAAAGAAACAATGATCTTGAAGAAATGTCAATGGAAACTTCAAAACCTAAAATACAGAGTGGAAAAGATGAAAGAGAATATGGCTCTTTTGTCAGGATCTTATGTAATACTTTTTTGTCAGGATTGCTTTGGCGATTCAGTCTTTTGCAGTTCCCTATAAATTTCAGTAATGTTCACTCTATTTCTTTAAAGAAGTCCACTAGAATTTTGAAAAGGATTGCACTGAATCTGTAAATTGCTTTGGGTAAGATGGACATTTTCACTAGGCTTTCTTCTAATCCATTAGCATGAAATATTTTACCATTTCCTTGTGTTTTCTGTTTATTTTAGCAGTGGCTTATAGTTTTCATTGAATAAGTCTTTCACCTCCTTTGTTCAGTATATTTTTAGATATTTATTACTTTTTTGATGTTAATGTAAATGGGATATTTTTCTTGATTTCTTTCTGCTCCAGTTCATTATTTGCAAATAAGAATGCAACAGACTTTTGTATATTGATTTTGTAGCCTTCCACTTTACTACACTGATTTATTGTGTCTAATAATTTGTATGTGGAGGTTAGGGTTCTATATATATATAATCATGTCATCTGAAAACAATGATAGTTTTACCTGTTTTCCAATTTGTATTCCTTTTATATTTTTCTCTTGCCTAATTGCTCTAGTGAGGACTTTCAATATTATGTTGAACAGTACTGGTGATGTAACAGGGTGGTCCCCAGGAGGAAGGGTGTGTCTCAGGTTCCCTGTCCCACCCAAGGTAGGGTGGAACTGAGCAGGATATAAGAAGCTTGAGAAGACAGACAGAGGACACACACAGAGGAGACAGAACACACAGACAGAAGACAGGAGGAGATGGAAGAAGGATGGAAAGCCAGAAGAGGCCCAAGGAGCAGAGAGACTTGTAAAGAAGCTGCACTGGCCTGGACTGATTGAAAGAGATGTGGGTGAGAGACCCGTGGGGAAGTTAACGATGGCTATGTTAATTTTGGTTTTGATTTTGTTCTGTTCCTCTCAGAATTGTCTGGCTGTTTCTGCCCCTTATGTGTGGGTCCCTGCCAAAAGCTGTTCTAGACTAGTGGCAGGCTTTCAAGACTTGCTTTGGGCCAATCCCGTTAGGGTGGACTTGTACCCACGAGGAGTTGGATAATATTGGGTGCTTGACTTAGATACTATATTCTTTGTCTTCTCTGTCTTTTCTGATTGTATTGAAGTTTCTTTCCACAAAAGGTCCTATATGTTTTGTATTGATGCGGCAGATGGCAGAACCCATTTAGAACAGGGCAGGTCTGGGGGATTCGGGGATGCCCCTCCCCTGCCCTGTAACAGTGAGAGTGGACATCCTTGCCATGTATCTGATCTTAGAAGAGAAGTTTTCAGTTTTTCACCACTGAGTATGGTGTGAGCTGTGGCTTTATCACATATGGCTTTTTTTTAATTTTATTTATTTTTTAATATATATATTTTTATTGTTATTTTTATCTTTTAAATTTTGTATTCCCTTGGGTAACCCACCACCAGTTCACCCATGATCCAGCTCCGTGGTCCCTTGTGTCCTTTTCTACTCCATTTGTGCCCTTATCCTCTCTGCCCTCCCCCACCTCCACCCCCGCCCATGAGTGTCTCTCTCCTATTTGGTTTCCCTATAGTCCTGTTATAAGTGAAACCATTCGATATTTTTCTCTTTCTTTCTGGCTTATTTTGCTGAGTATGATCTTCTTTAATTCCATCCATGTCGCTGCAAATTGTATGTGTTTATCTTCTTTGAATGCTGAATAGTATTCCATTGTGTATATGTACCACATCTCCTTGATCCAGTCATCTATTTTTGGACATCTGGGTTGCTTCCATACCTTTGCTATTGTGAACAGTGCTGCAATGAACATACGGGTGCATGTATCCTTTTGGATTAGTGTTTTTGTGTCCTTTGGGTAGATTCCCAAAAGTGGTATTGCTGGGTCATATGGAAGTTCCATGTTTAGCAGTTTGAGGAATCGCCATACAGCTTTCCATAGTGGTTGGACCAGTTTGCATTCCCACCAGCAGTGTAGAAGAGATCCTTTTTTTCCACATTCTTTCCAGCATTTGTTGTTGCCTGTATTTTTAATGTGTGCCATCCTCACAGGTGTGAGGTGGTATCTCATAGTGGTTTTGATTTGCATTTCCTTGATTACAAGTGATGTTGAACATTTTTTCATGTACCTGTTGGCCATTGCTTTTCTTCTTTGGAGATGTGCCTTTTTAGGTCTTCTGCCCATTTTTTGACTGGATTATTGGCTTTGTTTTTGTTGAGTTGTGTGAGTTCCTTGTAAATTTTTGTTATCAGTCCTTTATTGGTTGTATTGTGTGCAAAGATCTTTTCCCAGTTGGTAGGGTGTGTGTTAGTTTTGGTTAATGTCTCTTGCTGTACAGAAGCTTTTTATTTTTATGTAATCCCACCTGTTTATCTTGTCCTTCACTTCCTTCGCTTTGGGGATGTGGTCTTTAAAGATTTTGCTGAGATACATCTTGACACACATATGGCTTTTATTATGTTAAGGTTTTTTCCTTCCAATTCTGTTTGACTAAGAGATTTTTTTCTTTATAAATGGTTGTTAAATCATGTCAAATGCTTTCTCTGCATCTATTACTATAACCTTATGATTTTGACCTTATGTAATTATGGTGAATTATATTGATTTATTTGCATATGTTGAACAATCCTCACATCCCAGGAATAAATCTCACTTGGTCATGATGTATGATCCTCTTAATGAATTATTGAATTTGGTTTCCTAAAATTTTGTTGAGAATTTTTGCACTCTGTTCACAGGAATATTGGTCTGTAGTTTTATTTCTGAAATCTTTATCTGCTTTTGGTAACAGAGTCATGTTGGCCTCATAGAATGTGTTGGGGAGCATTCCATCTTCCTCAACTTTTTTGAAGAATTCAAGAAGGATAGGTATCATTTACTCTTTAAAGATTTGTTATAACTCATTAATGAAACCATTTGGTCCCAAGCCTTGTTTTTTGGGGAGATTTTTTATTACTATTTCAATCTCCTTGCTTATAATTGGAATGTTCATGTTTTCCATTTCTTCCTGACTCCATCTTGGAAGGTTGTATGCATCTAAGAATGTGCCATTCCTTCCAGATTTTCCATTTTGTTGGCATTTAAGAGGCTCATAGTAATCTCATGATCTGCTGTATTTTTTGAGGTATTTGTTATAATTTCTCTCATTTTTAATTTTTTTTTGTTTTCTCCCTTTTTTCCTTTGTAAGATCAACTAGTAGTTTAAATAGAACAGAAAAAAAAGGCATAATTCATGAGATAAATAACTGATTAGCTGGATGTAATAAAAAAAAAGTACTTCTGCAACAAAAGAAAATGTCAAGAAAGTGAAAAGACAAGTCACAGAGTGGGAAGGAAATATTTCAAAACACATGCCTGAAAAACAACTCTGAAAACTTAATAAGAAAGCAAATAACTAATTAAAAATGGGCAAACAATATAAAAAAACAGAAACAATTAAAGTTGGTGAGGGTGTGGAGGAAAGGAACCCCTCTACAGCATTGGTGAGACTGTAAATGGTTCAGTTCCTATATAAAATGGTATGGAGGTTTCTCAAAATATTAAAAATAGATGTACCACTCCTGTATATCTACCTGAGCATTAAAAATTCTATAGACACTATTCTATATGATACCATAATGGTGATACATGTCATAGTACATATGTCCATCTTACAGAATGTGCAATACAAAGATTGAACACAAATATAAACTATAAACCTTAGTAATAATAATAATATTGGCTTTTACATGATTAATATATGTATGGGAAGTCTTTGTCCTTTTTACTTAATTTTTCTGTAAACCTAATATTATTTTAAGATATACTCCATTGATAAAAAAAAGAAGTGAATGCATCCCTCTATATACCTCTCCAACTTTTCAGCAAAGGCATGAGATTCTAGGTTTTCTCCAAGTCTCTCTCTTGTTCCTGGCCTCATTTTTAAGCCATAACACTCAGTTAGGTGCCTCAGTTGCCTTTTTTTTACAGAACTTTTAGAACTTAATTTTTTTTACCTTATTTATACCTATTCTTTGGATATTTATATGGTTGTCATTTGTTTCTTTTAGTTGTGTCTTTCAGCAAATGGGGTATTTAGTAACATAAATATGAATACCTTGGCTTAAAGTTTGAATCTGTTAAATGCAGATTTGCAGAGAACACATAACTTACTAGGTAATGTGAAAAAAAGAATTTAAGCCTTCTCTTGGAAAAAGAAACTGTAAAGCAGAAATATGAGTATCTCTTTAAGAAGAAAATCTGATTTTACTATAAAGAACAAGGGAGAAATGTCCTTAAAGTTTAAAGTACTATGTTTTTTGAGGAGTTATATAGCAAATCCCTCTATGTGCTGATTAGAAAACTGAATTTAAAGCCTAATAAACTCACAAAAAGCTGGTGAGACAACTAATCAGTTGAAGAAACAATCTCCAATGCATTTGTGCTGTACTCTGTCATAAGTTCCTACTTTCTTTCCGTTTAATGAAAAGAGATAGACTCCTGATGTCAAATATATTTATGTTGAGAACTTGTCTAAAATTATAAACCTTTGTATTGTTTGAAGAAATGTTTAGATAATTACAAAAGATGAAAAACATGTAGAAGATCAAGATAGTTCATTAATTGTATTTATTGCTAATTACACCAGACATAACTGAACTAAGAGTCCACTTGTGATGTTGTAAAATTTTTTCTCCTCTGAAACTTGGATCTTTTGTTCCACATCCACCAAAGAAAAAAAATCGGTGTGATCTCTAAGATTTGAAATAGTAGCTTATCTGTTTTGTCCCTGCTGCTGATTATAATATGATTAAGTGAACTGAAAGTAATCCTGACATTTTGAAAATCTAAAGCGCAACTTAGAAACTTTATTCATTCTTTGGCACTATTAGCATAGGAGAGAATAAGAGGTTTGGATAGTGATGATAATATAAAGTCAGAAAGCACTAAAGGGGAAGTGGTGTAAAATAGGGCACCTGATGTCCTAAATTCCATCATCTATGCCCTCCTCTCTGTGCAAAATGATCCTACTCCAAAGTCCATATTTCTGCTACTAATATAATCAATCACACTAAGGGTAAAACACCGGTGTCATTCTCAAACCTGGTCTCTTATTTGGTTCCCACACTACTTTTTTCTTTCAAGACAGTTCTCTAGACAAGCATCCTTGAAAAGATAGTCTAGAACAAAGGTGGTCAGTGACTCTGCTTACAATGTGTGCAGAAACAAAGAGACTCAGACAATTATCTCCCAACAATGGACCTTCTTAATACTTACACTTGAAAAATGAGAAAGGTTGATTTATTAGTGAAGTGGAAAAAGATTATAATGAGTCAAAGATTACCAAGCCACTTAAAGCAGTTTGTTAACCTAGTATCTGGCCAAAAGTAATGTCCAATCAATATATGTTAACTGTTATTATAGTGGTTGCTGTTTTTAATTAACAGCAGCAACTGATGATTTAATTTCCTATCCTTGTTTCCAAAACAGGAGGTTCTCACAGTCAGCATTTGTCTCAGAATAGACATGGTTGTTGATTGTGATATGCAGATTATGTACCCTGAAAATATGTATGTTGAAGTCCTAACACTTGGTACTTTAGAAAGTGACTGTATTTGAATATAGGTTCTTTAAGAGTTAATTAAGCTAAAATGAGACCTTTAAGGTGGGCCATGATCCAACACGACTATTGTCCTGATATAGATACACAAAAGGAAGACCATGTAAAGATGCTAACAGAAGATGGTCTTTGTGAGATGGTCTCCATAAGAAGAAACCAACTCAGCTGACACCTTGATCTTTGACTTCTAACCTCCACAACTTTAAGGAAGTCAATTTCTGTTAAGTTAACAAGTCTATGGTATCTGTTATGGGCACCCTAGCAGACTAATATAATGATGAATGAACTATGACCTGGCTTTGGCTAATTTCAGATCCTGACCAAAAGTTTGCTCCACTGAAAATCAGTGTCAGGCTTGGTCTATAACAGTATCTGAACTCCCAGGGAGATGTGCTCTGTAACTCTGCCTTGGCCAGGTCTAAGAATTTCCACAGTGTTCCTAGCTACAGCTTTATGTACCTAACACTATTGACAGCAAAAGCAGTGTGCTGTTCCTCATTGGTGCCATTTCCTTAGGATGGTCCAACAGAGTTGAGGGCTTACCTATCTTATCTTCTCAGGGACACAAAATTTGTTAGCTTTAAGAGTAAAATATCCTTACAACTAAGTCAGTAATAATAAGTGCAAGGTCTTTACCTGTACTTGTTATGGTTCTTTTAACAGTTCAAAAATAAATTTCATATTCATTCTCCTCTCTTCTCCCAAGGCTAGACAATAATTTTTTACTATAATTATATAAATAATTATATCTTTAATGGACCCTGTATAGTTATCGAGGGTCTTTATTCATAGCACCATTCCTGCCACTCAAATCACACAGCCTGCATGATTCAGAATGCATTTCCTGTCTTATCCAACTTGTCTCCTACCATCAAGGTCTTGCTTCAGTCTTTGAAGAATTTGCTTTGTTAGCTGAAATTTTTTATCATTATTTTCTATGTGTTCATATAACTCATACTCTTAATTGAATTATTTAGTGGGCATCATCTCTCCTCAGAAAGATTTTTAATTTTATAGCAAATAGTTTGCAAACCCCATTATATGGATTTAAAATTAATAGACTTGATTATTTAGAGACGCTCCAGGTTTACATGAAATATTAGCAGTAAGCACAGAGAACTGCCATCTACCCTTCCCCCATCACCACTTTCCCTGTTGTTAACATCTTGTGTCGATGTGGTCCATTTCTTACAGTAATACACAAATCTTGAGGTATTATTAACTAGGATCAAACATTTATATTAGTGTTCATTCTTTATGCTGTACAGTTCTATAGATTTTAATTACTGTATGATGGCACTTACCTACCATGCAGTTTCTCCCAGTGTAGGTTCACTGCTCTAAGAATTCCCTGTGTTCCACCTATTTGCCTCTTCCGTCCTCCTCCTGAGTCCTTGGAAATCACTATTTGTTTGCTTGTTTGTTTTACAGTTGCCATAGTTTTGCCTTTTCCAGGTAGTCACATAATTAAATCATGCAGAAATATTTCAGACTGGCTTCTAACACTAAACAATATGCATTTCAGTTTCTTCTGTGTCTCTCTGTAATCTAATATCTTATTATGTTTTTAGCAGATAAGCTGTGGCTCTACATTGCTTTCCTTCTGGTATCCAGACCTGATTGATGGCAAAACATCTGGCTCTTAAGCCTTATGCCTGGAAGGTCCACACAGCTACTCTTGTATTCACAGGGTAAGGAAGGGCTCCACAGGAAAACTACACTATTTGGCACATGGTAATAAGCACTCAAATGCAGACAGAATTCCATCCACTTAACTCCATAACGTGCTACTGTGTCTGTGTTTATTGTCATAAAATATCACTATCATTCACAGTTATGTGAGACAGAAACTTAGCTATTATTCTAAGTTTCTTCATTCTTTCTTCAACTTTCCTCAACACCCTTACCCAGTAAATCTCCAGGTGCCATTCAGTCCATCTCCCAAGTATTTCTCAGACCCACCCCTATTATGACTATTGAAATTCACATTACCATAATGTAATAAACTGGTGGCCCTGGCCCCCATCTTGCCTGCCCTCATAAAACTGTCTATAATGTATGCCCAGTGCAGAATCAAAAGGAATCCTCTTTAAACTTTGACAGACTATGGTTATGGAGCAATAAATTACAACTGTGTTAGACAGTTGTTAAAAGGGGGGGGGCAGGGAATAATCTTGTGTGCATAAGTACATGAAGGATGGTTGATGCTGTGTTGAAATTGCTCATCTAGGAATGTCAGGAAAGAAGTTATACAATGTTTACATTCCTCCTACCAAGAGCACAATAATTTAGAAGTACTGTTGGAGGCTAGCCAAGTGCAGCTGGTTCTAAAGATTACAGATATGCTCTATCTTCTTTTGGAACATCTCCCTAGATGTGCCAGTATTTCCAAGGAATATAACTGTTTAAGTTCAAGAGTTGAATAGTTTAACCATTTACCCATGCTACAGCACTATAGATTATGTTTTTCTACTTGTTATAAAAAGATAGGAACCGATCCCCAGTAATTAATTTCAGTGTATAAATTCTGAGTGAATTCTTTGTCCAGTTAAAGCATTTCTGACCACCCAGTCTGTCTCAGTATGTATATGGATATCAGAGTTAGACAGTTTATGACTGGTTTGGGCAGTTTCAATCCAAGAAAAACATGAAGCTTCAAATTTCTTCCACATCAAGTAGATATTTCTAAAGCATCTGACCATGACCATGTGACTCCCATGAATTAAATACTTCAGTAATTCTTGCTCTTAGCATAGAGCCTAAGTGCTTAACCTGGTTTAGGAAACTGAATAGTCTGTCACTGGTCACATCTCCAGCATTATCTCAACCAACCTATTTCAGGTGGTACTTTCTTTCCCCCCTAGATCTTTAATTGCATTATTTCCTTGACTTGAGTAACTCTTCTTGGCCCCTCCCTACACCAGAATTCTTCCCCTCCTAAACTCGAAGTCTGGCTTTCCCTGGTTCATCTTTCACACTTCAAGCATACTGTCTCTTTTCAATAACACGCCCCCCTACCTGGGTTGTGTCTTTTCTCAGAGTGCCTACAGCATACCTTGCCTGATCTGCACTTGATTGCACCATGCTCCTATTTAAATTTCTACATCACTGAACAGTCAGAGCAGTAAGAGCAGAGGTCATGGCTATCTTAATAAATAAAGTGATAATAAGAACTGATGTTATTAAGCACTTACATACAAATGATAATGTTAAACACCTCAATGTTAAACATCTCATGTAATCTTTATAACATCTGTATTCATTAGCAATGGGATCTACTGTTGGTTAAGCTAAACAGCAAAAGAAAAATTTGAGAGGGGGGAAGAGTATGGAGTAATTCACAGCATCAAAGGAAAAACTCACCAGTCAGCTTGTAGGATGGCTAGAAACAGGGAAGTCCTGTGAATCCAGAATAGTATCTGAAAGGAATGGCCTAAATATTGCATGCCAAACAGTTCCCTCGGAAAACATCAGAAAACTTCATGGGAGAGGGAGAAATATTTTAATAAAGGAAATCTTTCCAGTTTTATTGAGGTACAGTTGGCAAAAAAATTGAAATATATTTGAAGTGTGCACTGTGATAATTTGATATACATTGTGAAAGGATTCCCACCACTGAGTAAATGGACATATCCATCACTTCACACATTTACTTTTTTTTCTTCTTTGGTGAGAGCACTTAAGTTCTCCTCTCTTAGCTAATTTCAATTATATAATACTATATTATCAGCTATCATCACCATGTTGTACATTAGATCCTCAGACTTTATCCAGCTTATAACTGAAAGTTTGTAATTCTTTACCAGCCTCTCACCACTTTCCCAGTCCTTATCAACCACCATTCTCCACAAATTCAACTGTGGTTTTGTTTGTTTTTAGATTCCACATAATATACCATTCAGTGTTTGTTTTTCTCTGACTTATTTCACTTGGTACAATACCCTGCAGATTTTTCCGGGACTTTGTGAACAGCAAAATTTCCTTATTTTAAAGGTTGAATCATATTTTTCCTTGTATACTTTGGCTATTAATTCTTTATTTGATTTGTGGTTTGCAAATATTTACTATCATTCCACAATTTGCATTTTCATTTTGTGAGTTCCTTTGCTGTGCAGAAACTTGTTTGTTTGATATAGTCCCAGTTATTTACTTTTGCTTTTGTCTTTGATTTTGGTGCAAATCTGAAACTCATTGCCAAGACCGATGTCAAGGAGCTAGCCCCTTATGATTTTTTTCTAGGAGTTTTAATTAAGGTTTATGTTCAAATTATCATTCCACAGTGAAGTGGTTTTTCTATGTGATAAGATAGGGGTAGAGTTTCACTCTTTTGTATGTGAATATTCAGTTTTCCCATCAAAATTTGTTGAAGCCATCATCCTTTTCCAATTCTATATTTTCAGTTATTCGTTGAAAATTAGCTGACCATAGAACTCATTCTATTCCTTTGATCTATGTGTCTGTTTTCTGTCCATACCATACTTTCTTTATTTTACTATAGCTTTATAATATTATTTGAAATCAGGAAGCATGAGGCCTTCAGCTCTGTTCTTCTCACAATTGCTTTGGTTATTCATGGTCTTCTGTGGTACCGTATGTATTTTAGAATAGTTTTCTATTTCTGTAAAGACTGACATTGAAATTTGCATAGATATTGCATTAAATCTGGAGATCTATATTCCATGTGCCCATAAGAATGCATATTCTGCTGTTATTGGGTTGAGGTCTTGAGGTTTGTGCCTAAACATAATTTTATTTGTTATCTGACCAATAATACACCTACCTTCCCCACTGGATCATTAACCCTCCTTGATGATTGATGCCTTCCTAAATAGTTTTCTCCCAGATCTTTCTTGTCTGTGAACCCAAAATAAAGTTTTATCTCTACAACATGAATTATATTGATAATATTTACTTGCACAGCTTGCTCATTGCTTGGTGTCTGGTACATATTAAACAGTGCATCTCCGCAATCAGATTGGCATCAGCTATACAAGGGCAAATAGAGGATACTCCCACACAGTCCTAGTGAAAAACAAATTAAAGGCACTCCAGGAATAATTATTTCTTGATTAATTGTCGAGTTATTGGTTAACAAATCAATACTCTGTATCTGGACATGCTGAAGCTGAGCTCCCTTGATGTAGATGAATCAGACCACTATTTAAATGTTGCAGACTCAGGACCTGCTCTTGTTACTGATTCAGTGACCCAAAACTAGACCTTTATCCATACTAACTTGAATTATGCCCTGTGTGCTATGCTATAAGCATGATGGGAGGCCCAGAGATCAGGTAAAATATTGCAAATTCACAAGAAACTATTTAGAAACAACCAGAAGATGAGACCCAGACACTGCTTCCTGAGTGTTCTGCCTGATGCTGAGGCAATAACTGCTTCTCTTTCACACTAATGTAGAAACCATAAAGTGCTTTATATTTAATCTCTCTGATTTGGTTTGGGCAGAATCCAAAATCCTATTTCTTTTTCAATGGTTTCTTCACTTTCAAGAGATTATTTTTCTTCTTGTGGATGAGGTTTAAGACATTTTTTGTGTATAGCCAATTAGTACTCAAAGGGGGGCACACCAAGATAAACAGTAAGACAATAAGTGCCAAGGAAAAAATCAGGCATCTCCAATTTCCTTCTCAAGGGCAGATATCTGGGCACTGACAAAAGGAAATAGAAGGTAACAGAATGCGTTAGGAAGTTGTGCATGTGTATACACACACACACACACACACACACACACACACACACACACACACACACACCTTTCCCAACCAAAATAAGCATAGTCTCAATAATTCTTCTACCCCAAGAATGTCTGATAGGACAGTGAGTGGGCAGATGTTACTGAGCATCTGTCTCAAGGAAGTATTTAAAAATCATCATCTATTTTCCTTCCTTCACCTACTCCGTGGTGTTGACGTAAGTTTTCAGCTGTTTTACTATTAAAATTCCCTGTAGTGGGCTACCCAAGGGGAATACAAAATGTAAAAGACATAAATAACAATAAAAATATATATTATAAAAAAAAAAAAATAAAATTCCCTGTAGTAATAGTGAGACATAGGGCAAGTTAGAATAATTAGGCAGCTTCGGGGACAGACAGGAAAGGACCTCAGGGAATTAAGGAAGTTAAGAGATAAGGGCAACAAATGGAGGAAGAAGGGAAAGAAAGGATGCAAAGATGGGGGTTGTGATACAAGAAGTTATCTAGCAGATAAGGTGAGACCACTAAGAATCATAGAGAGACTGATGGAATTTGAATAATGAGGGAAAGAAAGTATATAATCCCAAAACCAAACCTCCATATTGGCTTCTCTGCCCCTCCATGTACCTTTTACCTGGGAGTCTTTACTTTTTGTCTTTTTTTCCTAATAAACTTTTAGTTTCTTTCTTAAACAAGATTTGCTTCTCTCTGCTTGCTTATTCAAAAGTCTGTGAATTCCTTTTCATGGCTTCACAAGACAAGAACTCGTGGTGGTTACCAGGGTGAAGAGCACCAGTAGTGGTGGCTGTGATTACAGTAACAGCACATTTCGGCATCAATAGGATGAGTGTCTTTGTTCACCTGGGCTGTAAGAACAAAAATACCATAGAACTAGGTGGCTTACAAACAATAGAAATTTATTTCTCATAGTTCTGAAGGCTGGGACGTCCAAGATGGAGGTTCTAGCAGATCTGATGTCTATGGAGGGTCTGACGAGGGCCTGCTTCCTGGTTCACCATCTTTTCACAGTGTTTTTATATGGCAGAAGGGCAAAGAGAGCTCTCTAGGACTTCTTTTATAAAGGTATTAAAGGTGCTTCCTTTACAAGAGTATTAAAGGTACTCAGAACAGGTCTCCCTAAAATATGCCACTTTTGCATGTGGATTATTTCAAGCTATGATCAGTTGGGCCTTGCAGCCTGACAGGGAACTTGTACCATTCCCTTAATTACCTAGAAGAATGAAAACTGGGACTATTGCCCATAATTTGGGTTACTACCAGAAAACCAAAATCTATGGAAAAACCTTATCTATATGACATGGTAATTATCTAATTACAGGTAACCTGATCTTCCTAATTGGTCACCCTCTCCTTGTCCTGTGAGTATCTCTTCTCTCTCTCAAAACCCCAGGCCCCAATCCTATTCCTTAGGTCAGGATATCACCTTGCTTCCCTGACTAGAATCAGAATCCTCATTTTTTATATAGCTTCTCTGTGCTCATGTAATTGAATATGTCTTTTCTTCTGGTGTTGTTTTGATTACTCAACCATCTTGAGAAGACTCTAGGGGGTAGGGGGAAATCTTCCTTCCACCCAACAGTACTAATCCCATTAATGAGGGTTCCTCCCGTTTCACCTAACTACCTCTCAAATTCCTCACCTTCAAATGCCAGCACACTGGGGATTAGATTCAACATAGGAATTTCGTGGGAACACAAATATTCAGTCCATAGTAATGGAAGAGCACAGCTCTGGCACCACTGCCAAAGTGAAGAGTGATACTGAGCACTACACTGGGCAAAACACAACTCGAGGAAATGTGCCCACAACTAAACCGTCAAACTCCTCTGAAGTGTAAAAAACATCTTTGTACATTAAGACCCAGAATTCAAACCTTCAGAACACAGGCTTTCTCTTTTTAAAGACCCTAGAGATGAAACTGAAGGTTTCTGCACCTACTGGGTTTAACTGTCAATTGCTGTTCCATTTTTTTCTGCCTTCTTAAAGAATCCTGCTGCTACCAGTTATGAAAATGGCAATATCTACCTTTGATCAACTTTAATATTGAAGTCACAAGACAAATGCAGGGAGGATGAAAAAAGCCTTTGAATTCCCTTTTCTATATAAAAAGGAAGGAGAAGACAGAGGGGTGCCTTCATCAGACATCTTCAGGACATCAAAAAGAAATACTGAGTTGCTCCCCCCCCCAAAAAAAAAATAGCTGCTGATAGCGCCTTTGTTATAAACTCCACAAGGCAAACAAGATAGAGAAGAAGCACAGACCACTGAGTGATTTCAGGTAATCACTTATTGTAGGCGTAGTAGCAACAAAGATGATAAGGAAAATTATGGTGCTCAAGAAAGAATACTAATATTTTAATACAGCACAAGACTTTCATTATATGTCCATTAATTTAGAGCCAAAGAAATCTGAATTTTATGAATTTTACATCAATATGCCAATTGAAGAATGGAGGATGAAAATATATAATATTTGATAAAAAGAATAATCAAAATAACATATCTTCATGTAAATATATTGACTCACTTTTGTGAGTCAATATTTTGTATTTTGCATTCTGTAGCAGCTAGAGTCAAAAGATTAACCCTGGAAATTTTATATAATAAATCCAAAAAATTTAAAACTGCAACACACAGTTTTTCAGAGAACAAATGAATATGTTTCCCAGAATCATTCTTATATTTATTATTACAACCATCTCCAAGGGATTCTGGTGTTGTTTCACATGTGCAAAGCAAAGGGCAAGATCATGCAGAGGAAGTGTGGAGCTGAGCAGTGAGGAGAAGCTAGAAAAGACTGGAGAGAGGACTTGGGAGAGGAAGGAAGGAGACAGAAGACTTGGGAGAAGACCTGGAAAAGGCACTTGGCACAGAGACAAGTACAGAAGAAGCCATGCTTTCTTCTCAACCTTGGACTTGTACCAGGGACTTAGGAGACACGGAAGAGTCAGAGATGTGTGGGTGAGAGATGACTGGGGAGGTTAACAATGGCAGCTTTTATCTTGACTTTTGTATTTTGATTTTGCTCTTTTCCTTCCAGACTTGCCTGGCCCCCTCTGCCCCTTTCTTATGGGTGTCTTAGACTTGTGGCAAGCTTTCAGGCCTCAGAGGCCCTGCTTTGAGCCAATCCTGTTTGGCTGGGCATTTAGCCATGAGGGGATGAGCAACTTTGGGTGTTTCATTGGGAAACTATTTCAAACTATATTCTGTCTCTTCTCTCTATTGCACACCAATTGTATTAAAGTTCTTTTCTACTGAATGTCTTACGCACTAACAGTACGTCATTGTGTGGTGGTTGGCAGAACCCATTTAGAGTGTGCAGGTTTGGTGCCCTGGGTTGCCCCTCAGTGTGCCCACGAACACACCCATAAGAATAGCAGGGAAAGAGGGGGGCCAGTAAGCTCTGTATGTGCCATGTTTCCTTGTGGGGTGCATTTTCCATGGAAGAAAGGGAAGTTCATTAGTTGCTAACCCTAAATAATTTAATTATTCCCCGCTGCTCATTTTCCCCAGCTATAAAATGATGATACTAAATATCAATGCTGGATTTTAAGAGAGTCAAATGAGATGATGAAAGTGAAAGTGTTGTCTACCTAATACTCGATGTGAAAGGACTGAAGGTTAAAAACTCTCACCTGCAGCCAGTCAGAAAGATGTACATGTTAAATGGGGATTATGATATATTTTGGTCTATGGGGAATCTTTTCAAGCATAGACTGAAAATAAAATCAGCCAAAGAAATACAGGATGAAAGGCCCTCCACATCGGGTAATGTAGAAACAGGGAAAGTTTATAAGGAACCTCTCAGGGCAAAAGTCCTGTTGTGAGGATCTATACATGCTGAAAGCAGCATGTGGAGTAACAGCAATAGATGTTGTGGTTAGAGCAGCAAGACTTTCCTTGATTTTCTCCCTATTTCCCAAACTTGGCTGGGTCAGCTGTTATGCATCTCACACATACTTGTGCATTCCCCGTTTGCCTGCTTGCTTCTCTGATCTTTTATATTTTCTATCTAATTCTAAATAAAAAATGAGACTGCCCTTAGAGCTGGACTGCACTTTCTTGGTGTAGTCCTTCTAGGCTTCTCATTGTTCTGCACATGGACTCTAAGTAATTCTTTTTCATCCCACTGCCACACGTCATGATGACACAGGGTAATATGAGTAAAACAGGAAAGAAAAAAGTATAGAGAAAATCAGATGGAAGGAAAAGTCACATGTACTTCATTTATAGTCAGTAGCAGGAATTCTGCACCTTAAATGAAACAAACCTCATTAGTTATTTCACTGATAATGATTCAGCACTTCAGTTCTCTGAGATCAATGAAGTTGACCAAGCTGGTGCAAGGAAAGAAAAAAATAATCCCTCTTTAACCTCTAGAACACAGAAATGCTGACTATAATGCAGAAAAGTGTTTATTATATCTCTCCGATTAAAACCAAGAACTGAGGATGAAACTCCAGATCAGAATGGTAAGTGGAAGCCGAAGACAAGCAAGGAGGAACTAATTCCATATATGGGACCTACATGTGGGGGGGACTAAGGCCCTGGTGGGAAATGAGTTTTAACCCCAGTATGTATGCCCCAAGACAAGAGTCATGAAGAGGGAAAGTCCAAAATAGCTTAGACCTGAGGAGAAGGAGGGGGGGAGTCATTCATAAGCGTTGAGACCCCTACTCCAACACTAAATGTGAATGTGAGTCTGAATTCATGATGATTTGTATAGTGGAGCAACACGGAGTTAAGAACCTAACATAAAAGTGATCTGGCACAGGGGAGCCCATAGTACCTCCAACAGGGACAAACACAGAACCACTCTGCATGTATGAATCATAGCCAACACACAGGATTCCCACAGATCACCACCCAAAGAAGTTCTCACAGTAAAAAAAAAAAATCACAATGAAATATTTAAAAGTAAAGGGCCTCCCTGGTGGCACAAAGGGTTAAGTCTCAGCACTATGAAGGAAGCTATCTGCACCCACTGCAGCAAGAGTTCCATCCCCGGCCAGGCAGCTTCCCACATGGCGCAACAGACCTCTTCCGTCTCACCCACTGCTCCCCTCAGCAGTGCATTTCAGTCAATCCTCCTGTTCTGCTCCCCGTTCTGTCTCTGGTGAATCCTTTCACCCCCCACCCCCACACCTCTGGCCTGCACCTCAGCTCTTATATGCATAAATAAATAAAATCTTTAAAATATATATTTAAAAGTGACATAAGAAAATGAAGAGAATCCAAATATAGATATTGCTAGATGTACCTTCACAAGAACTGAAGATAATAGAATCATATCAAGGAGAATTTAAAATAATTATGTCTGAATGTTTAAAGAAAGGAAGAAAGATGATACGATAATAACTATATTTAAAAAAGAGCAAGCTTTGGACAGAACCAAAAGATAGTCTTGAAATTAAATATATGACCATTGGGACCGAAAAGCTCAAACAATAGAAAAATAGCTTTACATAAGATGAAAAATGATTTGTAGAGAAGTGTGAAGTGCAAGAAGATGAACCAAGAGACAGCATAAATAATGAAAAGAAAATGAAATTAAGATACTGTGGATAAAAACAAAAAGCTCTCACATATGTCCTGGAGATTTTTGAAATGAGAGAATGAGGGAAGCTCTATTTGAGAGACCATTGTTAAAATTTTTCCTGAATTAATAAAAAAGGCAGGAGCTTTATAAAACACTATGGACAGTATAAATAAAATCAATATTCAAGAATGAGACTATAAAACACGAAAGATAAAAAAGTCTCCAATATTACTTAATAGGAAAAAAGACAGATCACTCTCTAAGGAATGACGATTGTTGTTTCAAACAACCGATTTCCTAAAAGCAGCAAATGCTTAGACCAATAAAATATTTCAAAATTCTGAGAAAAAATGACTGTCAACTGAATATTTAAGGAAAGGAACTTGCTATCAGACACAGATAAATGCCTATATAAGTACCTGAGTAGTCAGTCATATATAATGGTCTCACAGACTATCAAGATTACTTTTCTAAGTAATATGATATAAGAGGACAAAGTGCCCTAAACAATTTGCATTTGGGGGATTGTTCTCCATTTACTTAAAGCAACCGGAAGTTATCAAGCAATTAAGCACATTTTAACCCACAACATAATTTAGCACCGAACTGTAAAAGTGAGGCCAGTGGGCTAAGGCTGGACTGGCTATCTGATGCCCTGAAGGAGATCTAGGGCTGCTCATCCAACTAGGGGGCTAATCCCCCAAAGGCAGACTGACAGCACAAAAGGGATCAAGAGAAAACAGAAGAAAGTCCTTGGCTCCCCACCCACTTGTCTGTGATCTACCTTAGCTGGCCCAGAGGTCACTTACCTGTGGCTGTAGCTATCAACTAGTATAAGAATTTCTGCTGAGATCCTGCTACACTAAAAAGAAAGGCATTAAACTCTGCAGGGTCAGTTCAGAAGAGATACACTAGAAATTAGATGCTCTAGAGAGACATCAGTGTAACCCTGGAGTGGCTGCAGGAGATGGCTATGCAAGTGCTGAGGGAGAGAGAAGAGGAGCGAGTCTTGAGAACAGCTTGGATCATCTCACTGGTACAATCTTGGGTGGAAATATCTACCCCCTCAACCTTCCCAAGAAGTCAAAGAAATCATTTTCAGTTTGATTATCTTCAGAGAGGGAATCAGAATCTTCATGCAGACATCACCACACATGGAGATCCCTGGCTTTCTTACTCTCCTTGCTGCTCCAATTCCAGAAGAGGGAGGGCACAGAAGGGTGTGAGAATACACACTGACCCCCCCATCCTAAGATCCTCAGTGGCCCTACTATTTCTACACTAGTAGTAGGAAGAAAAGTTTGAATAAAATATGCAGGACCAGACTACTTATATAAATTCAGGGTCCCAGTGCAAACTGAAAACCTGGGGGCCTCCCTGTTGGAGCAGGGGTTAAGCGCTGTGCTGTGGAGCTGTCGGCAGCTGCGATGCAAGTTTGATGCCCAGTCAGGTAGATTCCCACATGGTGCGGCAGACCTCTCCTGCCTTGCCTGCTGCTCCCCTCAGCAGTGTATTTCTGTCGATCGGCCTGTTCTGCTTCCCACTCTGTCTCTGGTGAACCCTCTCACCGCCCCACACCTCTGGCCTGTACCCCAGCTTGTATGCATAAATAAATAAATCTTAAAAAAAAAAACCTGAAAACCTGGACCCCTTGCTCAAAATCAGGATTTACAAGATGGTGACAGGAGAAGGGCCAGGTACAGGCCTGTGTAACTGCAAAGGTCACATACCCACGAAGCTGACCTTGTGAGTAACTGAGAATAAAATTTGAATAGAACTAAATCATGATGGAAACTGGGATGAGACATTTTAACAACCAAGAGATGTTCAAAGGTTATGAAATTTGAAAGTAATAACCTTAAGGCAGCATATCAGTGGGAGAAGGTGTTTAAGGGAACATATCGAGGAGTGATTGCTCGGGGAAAAAAATCATGTTTGATGCCAAGTTGAAAGCGCTCACTAAACCTGTTACAATCTAAATATTTTATGCTTTGGAGCGCAGCCTCTTTACAGTGAACATGGATCATTTTTCCAGACTAAAGGTCTAATGTATATAATTTTTAAGAGGAGAGAGATAGCACACAAATGCAAGGTTTTCCATAATATTCTCATAAGAAATCTGTGTTATCCCCATTTGGGACATGAACTGGAGGTTATAAGCAATTAGAAGTTTTGCTCAAGATCACAGAGCTAGTAAGAGGAGGCCAGATTCCATCCAAGTCCATCAGCCCTAGTCCTTGTTCATTACATCTCAGTGTGCTGCTTCAGGGCTCTGGCCTGCATCCTGTGGACCTTATCAACACAGATACGTGTAGCCAACAGCAAAACAAACTATACACTTCTTATTCCACAATGTGACACATTCAGTCTGAATCCTTTTGTTGTCTTCATGAAATCCCACAAAGATACTACTCTCTCTCTGCCTCCCAGCAGACCCCACAACACACAGGCAATCTGGGCTAGATAGATACAAGCTAACTATTGGCAGTGACGATTCTGGGTGCCTACAGAGGGAATCAGGGTAAGCCATCACTCTTAGAAAATGCAAAGGCTAATTTTTTTTTTCTAGTCTGATATACTAAAAGTTATAAACTTTTATAAAGTAAATTTACTACATAAATTTAATTAATGTGTCTAGCTTAGCAGAGATTTAGATGAAGTTTAATAAATATAAGGGGCCATCACTTTCAGTTGTTTAGAGTGGCTCAATGGGATGATAAATATTTGCCACCTGATAAACACTTTCTTCTTTACCAAAATTTAGACAGGCTACTCTGAGCTCTCATTTTGACTAGTTCTTATTCTTGGGCTCTGTTCTTAGACTGACAAAAGCTCAGTTTTAGCAAAGATCTTGCTAAGTTGGTTTAGAGAGTCTCCCCATCTTTGATTCCTGATCAAGTTCCTCATCTCCCACCCTTTATTTCTATGTCCTTGGCATTTTGTTAGCAAGGATCCTACTAGACTAATTATGCGAGACTCTCCCTACTCTTGATGTCCCCTCCTAGAAATTTTCTACCCAATTTTTTATCCTCACACAATTCTTTGGTTGTAAATATGCAGATGTTTTAGCTATGTTTGAAGTTGAGATCAGATTAATTAGTCTTTCTCCCCTCTTACAAGAGTACTGAAAAAACTCTGTCTTTACCCCCTTTAACTAGTGTTCAGCTCTGTTTCTCTTTGACATGCCTTAGTCAGTGGTGAAAAAAGACTCTCTTATGTTACCTATTATCTGATATAGCTAGCCAGGCTATAAAATGAAATTTAAACAATGTGAAGACATAAACTACACCTAGTCCTACCTCTCATAGACCTAATACATAATGAGCCAAACTCCTTCTGTATAAACTTTACAGGAGAATGGACTCACACTTCCTCAGAGCTATAACACACAACACCAAAGCACCCATAGTTGTTTAGCATTGACCTTTGGTCCCCTTGTAGATCTGAGGAAACGTGAGTCCGTTCTCCTAAATCTTATCAGTATTATAAATTAGTGTTACCTCAATAAAAAGATTTTTTAAAAAGAAGATAAATTAGGAGGAGACCATTGATGACTTCCCTGAGTCACTAGGTCCCCTCATTCTGACATTGCTTCTAGTGTATGTTATTCTCATTTATTTTTTTCCTCAAGAGTTATTGATTTTGTTCTGCTGCAATCTAGCTATGAGTATACGGAGGAGCTAAGTCCAGGATCTTCACTCTGCACCATCTTGTCATTCCTCTGGTCTACCAATTTCTAAACCAAATGGCTCATGTTCTACTTAAGGCTATTTGAGATTTTTACCACCAATATATAATGCCTGATTTTCCTCCAGTAACTTCCATACCATTCTTTGTGAGCACCAAATTCTATTTGGAAATATATTCATGTGACCTACTTATTTTTCAGGGAACCTGATTGCTATTATAGCTTAGCCTGAATAAAGGGAAAATAGCTATGGTTCCTTAAATGATGAAAATCTAATTTGAAGAATGGAAGAGGATAAAAGGGGGAAAAGTCTTTATAAAGATCCCAAAGGAGGTTCATCAGCTTAAAGGCAAATGACATTTGACTTTCTGGAAAGGAAGTGTGCTTCACTGAATTGTAATTCAATTTCTAAACTTCATGTCCTCTAATTTTCCCCTTGCAATAGTTACATAAATTTAAAGAACAAAAAGTAAAGCAATTTTCCTCTTTCTAAATTAAAGATAAATGCCAGTGTTCTTTGCAAAGAATTTCAAAGCACAGAGTGAATTTTGCCAATGGGTATTTCTGCATTTACATCAGATGCTTCATTAGAATTTATTTTTAATTCAAGTAAAATCAAAGTACTTTGCTTTCTGAATGTTAGGGGAGAATTACCACCATTCTTTGATGAATTTTCTAGAAAGTATTTCTGACAGATTTGTTTCAATTCTAACATTCTTGAGACTAATTCAGAGCTAGGGAAGAAAGTTATACTCCTGATAATGCCAGAATAAATCTTTCTGATTGCGGGTAAGTGAACAAGCAAAGTACAGAGAGCCATTGCGACAGAATCATGCTGGGAATACAACAGCCAAAACCCATGTACTTTTCAGTCATCTGCCTCTATCACTCAGTGCTATTGTGGTGGCCCCTGATGTAACTCTATCTTCTGGCCTAGTGACTGGCACCTGAGAGATGGAAAACACAAGGTTAGTTACTAAAAGGTTAATTGCTCTGTGCTCCAGACCGCTCTGAATTATATCGATGATATCTGGAATTATATCTATTTGGATGTTATTTACTCTGCCAGAAAGCATGGAGTAGTAAACTGATTTCAGGTAATATTCTTGCTAGCTAATTTGTTACTCCTTTCAAATACTATAAAGTCTAGATTCAGTGAGAAACATTTTGGCATAAGAAATATTTTGGATCTGAATGGCCTGTTTGGGCACTTCAGAATACACTAGGAGGGAATGCTCCTTGGGAACAATAGTTGCAGAAAGTTTTCCTTAGCACAAAGAAATCAGGAATGCTGATTCCATTCACTGCTATCCATTTTGACCCTTTCTATTCATTTCTCCTAATCCCCTTTCTTTCATGTGGTAACCATCATTTTGTTTTCAGAATCTGAGGCTTTGTTTTTGTTGTTTTTTTGTTCATTTGCTTTGTTTCTCTATAGTCCACAAATGAGTGAAATCATCAATGTCTTTCTCCTTCTGACTTATTTTACTTAGCATAATTACCTCAGGTTCCATCCATATTGTTGCAAACGGCTGAGTAGTATCCCACTGTGCTTAAAAGGATATTATAATAACTTTATTGTTCGCTTTCCATAATTGACTAAACCTCTATCTTCTAAATTTAAAAAGAAAATCCATATTTATCAGCAGCAGTGTCTGGTAATGACAGCATCTAGAAGTCTCTCAAAATTCAATGAAATATGCAGAATGGACAAAAATTTATTATGGGGATATATCTGCTCCACTTTCTCCCTTGTTTATCTATACCACATCCTTTTATACAAACATCCATTGAGGCACTTAAGTTGTTTCCATGTTTAAATTGTTGTGAATTGTGCTGTAGTGAACATGGAGTGCATATATTATTTCAAATTAGTGTTTTAGTGTTTTCACATTCTTTGGGTAAACACCCAGGAATGTTATAGCTGGAACATATGGTAGTTCTATTTTTAATTTTTGAGGAAGTCACTTTTCCATACTGTACTCTTGATGCAAATTTAGGATAATGCCCAGAGGGGGGAAAAATCTTTATAGTAGTACTAAATTCCTGTCTTAGTGTATCTTCAGTATGGAAGGACCCATTGGGGAGGACTGCTTCTTCGCAGCTTCTTTCCCTTACAAGACAGATTTTTAACTGAATCTGAATATTTTGTGGATTCAGGCTTTAGTGTAGCGACAAAGGGAGGCAAGTCACTGATTTTGTAAGAATTTTAGTGTGTCTAATGTAGTGAGATACTGGGTAAACTAGGACAGAATGCTATCCCGTTTCTTGTGTGAGTATGTGTGTAAACATAGAGGAGCTGTCTTAGCAAGAGGAATAAAGCACAAAACGTGGCAAGTTCTGTTTGTGCTACAACTAAAAGGCATGTCATGTTGGTATCAATAAATTACACGCTGAGGGCAAAGGAACACACACAGAAATTAAATTTTCTGCTCCCTGGAGGAACAGAGCTTTTTGATGATGGTACAGAGGATATGAGGAGGCATATTCACACCATTTTTAATGAGCAGTATTGGCACAAATTCACTCAAATGAATTAACATTTTCATCTGGCTCATCTGGTAGTATAAAAGTCATTATAAGTCAACACAAATTCACTAAGAAAAATAGGCTAGCATCACACTTTCCTACTAATAAACAATGAGAATTAGCACATTTCCCCTTTTTACAGCAATGTGTTTTGGAACCAAATCTGCCATTCTGAGTGGCATGCATATGGTAGCAAATTCAAATTCAACCGCAAAGAATGAATTTCACACAGGAAAAAAGGAAGGGGTACGATATGAAGTTTCTCAATTTATTCCTTTATTTTTTTTTCCGTCTTCCCCACTCTTGACCCCAACCAAACTACAAAAACACTACCTAGGAAACAAGTTTAAGCAATGATCTTGCTAAAGATCGTTGTAGAATTCACTTTTCATAACTATAAATTTCCTGTAAGAGTGTAGGCATGTTTTTATTTTTCTTACCATTATTGGCATATACAAGTATACTGTGTATGTGTGTGATTTTAGTATTATTTATTAGAATAGAAAAGACCATAGGCCTATTGGAGGAAAAAATAACTAAACATTTCACTCAAGTGACAATAAAAAGACAGATTAAGAAAAATTTAAAGTTTAAAAATTAGAAAAAGAATGTGAAATATGTCGACTCAAAAGATGTTTCTTTTAAATGCTAATTTTAAAAATTGCAAGGAAAATAGCAAAACAAACAAAATTAGAGATGAAAAAGAGAACATAACCAAGAGATGATGAAGAATTAATAAAGGGGCATCTGTGGCTAAATTTTATATAAGACACGGGCAAGGTTGCAAGTTCATACTAAAGAAAGAGAATAAAAACACAAACTGATCTCTTATATCAGTGGTTCTGGAAAGCAGGGTGTAAAACATGTCTAGAACTTTCTCCAAGGAACAGAAATCCCTGGATACGGTAAATAAAGGAGCATTTACCCTCCACACTCCTTTTTAAGAACAGCACTTGATGTTTTACATTTTATGAAATACTTTTGAGTATGCCATCTTATATTTAAAAAGAGAACAAACAACAACCCTGGGAGATAAGTATTATTATCTTATCCCATTATATAGACATGGAAATTCAAGATCAAAGCTAGGACATATATTCCCCAAGAACTCTTTCCTGGCAAATGGTAGAGGGTCTTGAGTCAAATTCTATATTCTGTTCTTTCAGAGATACCACATTCCTTTTCTCACTTCATTGACATTTTAAAGGACACTTTAAAAACCTTCATCACGGTGGTACAGAAAAAACATGGCAGCGAACAGATGCCAGGATCAGGCTCTCCTACAAAAAATCGATTCATGGAGAAAAATATCCCTAACTTTGAGAGCTGTCTCGAAGAGAACCGGATACCCTACACAATACAATCGACCCTGGGGGTGCTTTGGACTTAAAAATAAACTGAAGAGTCGGAGTAAAGAGAAGAGAGGGGATATCTAATCCCACACAAAGGAGGAGCAGAGAGGAGAGATGGGCGGACCAGCTTCCCCTGAGAGCCACTGAATACAAGGTTAGAAACTGCGGTGAGGTCGGAGGGCTCCGGCCAGCCGACTGGGAGCGCGACCCCCACTCCCCCACCCCACGACCCCCCTCTCTTCCCTGCGAGGCAGCCCTGAGGAGCAGGAAAGCAGGAGGGTCACTGTGTCACATCCCCCACCTGGGGCTAGGTAACATCTCAAAGGGGAGAAAGTCCAAGCAAGATTAGCCAGAAAAACAGGTTGGGCTGGAAAACCTCCTGCGGAGACAACTTCTTTCTGGGCTTTAGAATGCAAATGAACAGGAGGGGAAGGATAGAATTTAAGGACTATTGACTCACAATCCCCAAAACCCCTCCCATACCTGTTGCAAAAAAAAAAAAATCTCCAGGATGGAATTTAAAGACTATTGACTGACAATCCCCAAAACCCCTCCCATACCTGCTGCTGGAAAAAAAAAAATATCCTGTTGATAAACTCTCTGGCCACACCCTCCCCTGCAAAGTGTCAGCATCTTGGCACACGGAGGGCAGCAACAAACAAACAAACAAACAAACAAACAAAAAAAGACCACAACAGGTGGTGAACACGGCCCAGCACTCGCCACCCCCTCCAACTTCTAGGCGGCTGCACACTGGCACCCTAGAAACTAGGTGAGGTGAAACGCTGATCAACAGCCACCCACAACCTCCACCCCTCCACCCCTTTGTGGAGTAGCAGGCCCCAAGCAGCAGAAAACAAACTAAGACCAGGAGCTCCCAACCCCCGCCCACCAGACATAACCCCAGGGGCAGGAATAGCCCCAGGCAAACATCGGAGGAAAGGTGGGGAGAGGGGAAAAAGAATAGAAAGACTCCAAGCAAGGACTAATGACAGCAGCAACAACAAGACAACAACATATGTCGCTGGAAAGGAGGGGCTGAACCCCAGCAGGGGACGCAACCAGAAACCCCAGAATCTGGGAGCAAAAGGACTACAGAACTCCAAATACACATCTCCCCAATACATTATTTTCTTTATTATTATTTTTTTATTTTTTACTAGTTTATTATTATTATCCCTTTTATTCTCTTTACTATTATTTTATTTTATTTTTTACTATTTTATTATTATTATCCCCCC
>PVIJ01017215.1:0-30186 GCA_004024925.1 Scalopus aquaticus
TGGTGGGCTACCCAAGGGGAATACAAAATGTAAAAGACATAAATAACAATAAAAATATATATTTAAAATTTTTTTTTTCTCACTGATCAAATGATGTATTCTTACCTAAAAAATTTATAGTTTCTTCTAAAATAGAGCAAATTGTTACACTTAATAATTTAGTTCAGGAAAGGATATTAAGTTTAAGAAGGTCAAAGAGAGGAACTTAGACTTAGAAACTTTTATGGAAATGTTTGCAGAATAGAGTATATAAATTGAATAAAGTACAGTAAAAAATTAGAAGACCTGTATCCAAATTTCAGTGATAGATATGCCTGGTAATCTTAGCAAATTTCTTTAATTTCCAGATTTTTACAGATAGGTAAGCTTAGATTCCTTTAAACTTAACCAGTGATAGGGGCCTCCCTGGTGGTGTAAGGGTTAAGTCTCAGCACTGTGAAGCTATTGGCAGCCACTGCAGCACAAGTTCAATCCCCAGCCAGGGAGCTTCCCACATGGTGCAGCAGACCTCTCCTGTCTCACTTGCAGCTCCCTTCAGCAGTACATATCATTTCTGCCTGTATTGCTCCCCACTCTCTCTGGTGAATCCTCTCACTACCCCCACACCTCTGGCCTACATCCCAGCTCTTGTATGCATAAATAAATAAATATTAAAAAAAATAAACTTAACCAGTGACTAATTCTATAATTTTGAAGGTGGTCAGTGTCAGTATTCAGTGAAACCAACTTGACATTATTAGACACTCCGCTATGTCACATTACTTTGCTGGAGAGACTATAATCAGAGAATAGCACCCTTCTTTCATGCTTTTCTGTTTTAACTTGAAACTTTTAACTTGCTGAATTACCTACAGTAAATATTTGGTAATGACTTCAAGGATTTTTGTATGTTAATTTTTTAAGCCCTCTCTGCTAATAGTACTCATCCAAGCTGCAGATGTTATTTAACATCTGTTGGGGAAGGAACCTGAAACTAAGTGGGAATCTAAAAGGGAATTTTTAAGAGCTCAAGCTTTAGAAGGTGTGACAATCATGATTTCCTGATTTTTCACTTTACTGATACATACTGACAGAAGTTCTGGAGAACTGTAGAACTAAGCAATGAATGGGCCCTTTCCTAACAAACCATTGAAGCATTATCTTGTCATTGGGAATAAAACAGCAGCTGCTTGATTACAAACAGCACCATTTGGTAGGCTTCTATGAACATTAAACAAAGAATAATCCGCTTAATTTCTTCATATTTCTAAATAAGGTTTAAATTTCTGCCCTAAGTCGTATCATGTGCCAATAAAATAAAGTGAGGGTGTTCTTTAATAAGAGGCACATTACAATTTATATGTTAAAAATTTCTCTGCAACTGGGGAAAAATAAGTTGTTATAATAAATTGTAGTGTCAACAATCAATCATTCAAAAATATTTTATTCACCAATGTTTCAGCAAAGACTATATAAACAGAGCAGGAAACATGACATGGTCACTGATCTAGGGCAAATTAAAGTCAAAACAAGTTAGTTTAATTGAAGTAAATAAATCCCTGAAAGGTGACCTTGTAACAGGGTGGTCTCCAGAGAAAGGGGAGGTTTGAGACTCCCTGAGCAGGGAGGGGAGGCTGAAGAAGACGGGGAGAAGGAAGGAAGGGGATTGAGTTAAGACCTGGAGGAGGCACATGGAGCAGGGAGACACTTAAAGAAAATGCACTTGCCCTGGACTGGTATAAGGGCCTTGGGGGCCATGGGAGGAGGCCCCCAGGGATGAGAGCCCCAAGGGGAGGCTGACAATGGCAGCTTTTATCTTGACTTGTATTTTGATTTTGTTCCAATCATCCCAGACTTGCCTGGTCCCATCTGCCCTTCCCTCTGGGTCCCTACCAGAAGATGCCTTAGATTTACGACAAGTGGTCCTGTCTTGGGCCAACCCTGTTTGGCTGGACATTTACCAATGAGGGGATGGGCAATTTGGGGTGCTTGATTTGAAAGCTATATTCTTCCTCTGCTCTCCTATCTTTCACACACTCATTGTATTAAAGTTCCTTTGCATTCAAGGTCTTAGACACTAGAGTGTGTTTTTTCTTGATGAGCCAGATGGCAGAACCCATTTAGCAGGCAGATTTGGGGTCCCCATGGGGCCCCTCACTATGCCCTGTAACAATCTGATGTGTTCAAAGGCACACAGCTAGTTAGTGTGAGGGCCAGTTTTGAACCACCTCCTAACTTTCAAATCAGTGCCCTAGTATCTAGTGTCCTATGTGGTTCTTGCCTAATAGTTTTAAAATCACAATTTGTGAATCAAATTCCATAAAATAATCTTCCTTGGCAGCGGCGACGTGAGTTCGACGCCCGGCCGGGGAGAATCCCACATGGCGCGGCAGACCTCTCCTGCCTCGCCCGCTGCTCCCCTCAGCAGCGTATTTCTGCTCTGCCTGTTCTGCTCCTCGCTCTGTCTCTGGTGAACCCTCTCGCCGCCCCAGTCCTCTGGCCTGTACCCCAGCTTGTATGTATAAAAAAAAATAATCTTCCTTGGAGAAATCTGGAAAATGGATAATGGATAATGCTTAATGTGATTTTTTTTTAATTTTTTTGAAAGATTTATTTTTTATTTATACATACAAGCTGGGGTACAGGCCAGAGGCGTGGGGTGGCGAGAGGGTTCACCAGAGACAGAGTGGGGAGCAGAACAGGCATATCAGAAATACGCTGCTGAGGGGAGCAGCGGGCGAGGCAGGAGAGGTCTGCCGCGCCATGTGGGATTCTCCCTGGCCGGGCGTCGAACTCGCGTCGCCACTGCCGACAGCTCCACAGCGCAGCGCTTAACCGCTGCGCCACCGGGGAGGCCCAATTTTTTTTTTTTTTCTTAAAAGAAAGCAGTTCCAGTAGAAGTTATAGGATGCAAACTATCCTTCCAGTACAAGTTCCCTCAGCATTATTGGGACTTACTCATGTGCATCCGGCAAAGACCACACAGGAATGGAAGCCAAGTGACAGCTGGTGTGCAATTTTTATAGTCAATTGTCAAATCTAAATCCCCCTAAATAAGAATGTAAAATTAAATTACAATTAGAAACCTATATTCCCTCACAGGATCTTAGACATACTCACACCCAGGGAGCCAGGGGAGAAGTATATTTGGTAGCAGTAACTTGATTGAAATGATTATGCAGTTCTTTAAAATTTATATTTTCTCATTTGGTAGCTACAACCTGGCTTCTTTGGAAATATTCATTTGTTTACAATATTTTTGGCTGGCGCTTATTTTCTTTCATTTTGGGTGTAAATGAAGATAAAATAACTCATTCTCATCTAGAATAACTGCTGCTTTCAATCTTCTATATGTGCTATAGCATAACTGTTCAATATTAAGCTTGGCATTTAAAGTATTTAGGATTGACTGAAAGTGTTCAGAAAGGATAAAAGCTTACTGAACTAATTCAGGAAAAAATCATATTTATCGGAGCCAATTTCTGTAGCTTGACATTTTATGATTTACTTCTAAGCTGCTAAAATAGCTTAAGAAACCTTTTCCTCCTGGTCTGATTTTTTTTTTTTTTTTTTGTATTCTGCCTAATCCTGCCTGAAGTTTGGGCAATTAATATCAATGCAGGCATCAAATCCACTGACAATGATCACCCAGGAATTATGCCTGATTAGGAAGAGTTTTATACTTAATGTGTCTGTTAGCTTCATGATAACTGTACTGGAAAGATTGCGGAAACCAGATACTACTGAATTTTTGGATGCAGTCACATTTATACAGGAGATGGTTTTTGCTCCATGGGACAACTTCTAGCTCTGAGATTTTTATTTTAGAGGTCCTTACCTGCTTTAAAAGAAAAGTATCAGGTAATATTTACTTTTCACATTAGGATTAGAAAACTGGAATTAAGAGATTTGCTCTGAAAAGACTTGAATAATTTACTAAGTTTTTGCTGAAGTCTCAAATAAAAGAGGTTCACAAGGGGTTTTCCAGAAGGAAATCATAACCAGTTAGAGTAATTCAGTAAATTTCCTCCAAAATGTGTTCTCTAAGAACAACACAACCAGTTTTGACAAAACAAGGGTAAAATCATCTCATAAAACTTGCAGTCTCATTCCTTAAAATTGTACTCCATGTTTTGTGGAAGTATTCATTTTAAATGGTCTCTGAAAAATAAACTTTAGTCAATTAATAAAGGAGACAATGTTTTTATCCTCTAGAATCTAACCTATTCTTGGAATGATTTATATATTTGTCATATATGTACATTTATAGAAGTACAGATGTGACCTCAAGTTTTACAACTTTCTACTTATAATGTGTGCCTATATGTCTCATATATTAGGATAATGTAAGAGAGTAAGAGTGGTTTTATTTATTTTTGACACCATCTCAAAGCAGGATGAAAATGTCTGTTTTTTTTGTTAATTTACTTGTTTATTTTCCTATCACTCTTTTTTTTTCAATTGTTATTTTTATTTATGTCTTTTATATTACTGTATATTTCCTGTAGGTTCCCCACCACCAATTCACCCGTATACAGTCACCACATTCCCCTGTGCTCCCCTCCCCCCCGTTCTGAGCCCCAATCCTCCCCCTTCTCTCGCTGATTGTCGCTCTTTTATTTGGTTCCCCTATATTCCTGTTATAAGTGAGACCATTCAATATTTTTATTTTTCCTTTTGGCTTATTTCGCTGAGCATGATCCCTTCTAGTTCTATCCATGTTGCTGCGAATTGCATATGTTTACCTTTTTTGAGTGCCGAATAGTATTCCATTGTGTATATGTACCACATTTTCTTGATCCAGTCATCTATTTTTGGGCATCTGGGTTGTTTCCATACCTTTGCTATTGTAAATAGTGCTGCAATAAACATAGGGGTGCATGTATCCTTTTGAATTAGTGTTTTTGTGTCCTTTGGGTTTATTCCCAAAAGTGGTATTGCTGGGTCGTATGGTAGCTCCACGTTAGTGGCACAATATAAGTGCTTTAATAAATGACAGACACGTTTATGTCTGTCGTTTTTGTGCCATTCATTTTGCAAAAACAATATGGGCACCTGAAATCATTCAGTCCTTGAAAACCATGAGGTAGATTATTTCAGTTTTTTATAGAGGGAGAAACAGATTCAGAGAGGGGATTTAGGTAATGTCACAAAATTCGTTAATGGCTGAGTCAGAATTTAGAAGCATATCCAGTAGAAATCAAATCTAGGGCCTCCCTGGTGGCGCAGTGGTTAAACGCTGCACTGTGGAGCTGTCAGCAGTGGCAATGTGAGTTCTATACATGGCTGGGGAGATTCCCACATGGTAGGGCAGATCTCTCCTGCCTCACCTGCTGCTCCCCTCAGCAGTGTATTTCCGGCGATCTGTCTGTTCTGCGGCTCCCCTTTCTGTCTCTGGTGAGCCCTCTCTCTACCCCGTGCCTCTGGCCTGTACCCCAGCTTGTATGCATAAATAAATCTTTTAAAAAGTTAAAAAATATTTTCAAAATAAAAAATAAAAATAAAAAAGAAATCAAATCTAATCCATTATGTTTCAGGCTTCTCATTTTAAATCAAATCCCAATAGGTCTAAGCCAGCAGGGTTGTAAAAGATTGCACTACATATATATTTGAGCTGGACTGTGCAAGTTTTGCAGACATCACACAGAATAATTTTCTGTAAAACAGCATAGTCGATACCTCATAACTTGCTGTGGGCAGAACACTAGACAATGAATATGAATATAACATGCTTAGCAGAGTGTCTGATACGAAATGGCATTAAGTGCAGGTGATACTATTTATCTGTTTTATTGATGTCTAATCAACACATAGGAATTCTCTATATTTAAGGTGTGCAATTTGATGATTTGATATATTCATGTATAGGTATATATGTACATATCTGTGTACATATATATACACATTGTGAACTCATCACCACAATCAAGGCAATTAACATACTCAACATGATAGTATTTTTAATGGTAGCAAAAATAGTTTTTGATCTTAGGGTCAAAATTGCTGTTACCTATTCTTTTCATCTCTTCTTTGTAATTCATTATTTGAAAATAACATCTAACTTACAGAAGTGAAAAAAAAAGAGAATAGCAAAGAACAGTGTCATGTCTTTCACCCACTGTACCTTCCTCCCTTTCTCCCTTTTTACTATCTGTATTAGATTACCAGGAAAGTCTAGATTAGCTCTATTTGTATGATTACTAATCAAACTAATACTAGTATCTATACCATCTAATATTTAAAGCTGTTTACTCTTTTATGGGAACTTTCTTAAGTGTTGCATAGATTAAGCAATTTTTTTCTCTGCAATCATCTGATAAAGCATTATCATCCTCATTTTGGCATAATGGAACTTTGCCCAAAGTCTCACCACTATTAAGTAGTGGAATCATATTTGAACCAGAGCAGTTTGACCTGGAAAACCAAGACCTTGACCACAGTAAAATAAGCTCATGTTTGTGTGGCCATTTTATCACTACTTGTCAGTTGCTACTGCAAACAGTAATGGGTTGTTACTGTCCCTGAAGTTCATGTTTACTAATTCAGCTATTATAAGTCTTCAAGATTTTATTCCCCCTGAATTTATCATAGAACTAAGAAATTATGGACATTATTGACAGGCTCAAGTCAATATTAACAAAGTCATCAAACATCCTTCAACTTTGTGTGACTCATGTCCCAATTTTCCTATACAAAATAGAGTCTCACAGTCCCCAACCTATTGCTTCTGATCAAGGTTGAATACTCAAAACAAATTTAGTGGCCTCCCTGGTGGTGCAAGGGGTTAAGTCTCAGCACTCTGAAGCTATTGGCAGCCACAGCAGCACAAGTTCGATTCCGGCCAGGAAGCTGACCCACATGGTGCAGCAGACCTCTCCTGTCTCTCCCACTGTTCCCCTCAGCAGTGTATTTCAGTCAGTCTGCCTGTTCAGCTCCCCACTCTGTCTCTGGTGAATGCTCTCACCACCTCCTTGCCTCTGGCCTACACCCCAGCTCTTGTATGCATACATAAACAAATCTTAAAAAATAAACAAATTTACTCAGAGCAACTTATTTAATGGGGAGATATGACTTTTTAAAATTAAGGCTGTTTTTTAAAATAAATTACTTTTTTTTATAAATTAAGGCTGTTTTTTTAAATAGCCCCATAAGCTGAGACTTAACCTGTTGTGCTACCAGGGAGGCCCAAATTAAGGCAGTTTTGATTAAAATAAATCCTAGTTCCTTACAAAGGAACCTTGTTGAATGGCCAAAATAGAGTTATAGACTACAGAGAAGGATGAAACTTAAATATCACATCCATGTCACTGACTGACAGTACATCATTTCACTCTTTCTTGGCATGCTTAGCTATAGCCTCAAAATTAACACTTTGTCGTCCGCTCACGTATTAATACGTGTTTTTGTCACCAGTATCAGGTGGCCGCTCACGTATTAATACGTGTTCATCTAGTCTCCGGTTTTTCACGCCACGGTGGATTTCTTTGGAACTATTAGGAGCCGTTCCTTTGATCCTACTCAGTCTAGAAGGTTTACACTTTCTTTTGGTGAAAGTGTAAGGTGTCTTATGAGAGATATTACAGTTTTTTTAACCTGTGACATTTATTGTTAACATTACGCAATCATGGCTGCTGAGAACAGAAGGGGAATGAGCAAAAATGATATTTTAAATGAAGCTTTTGCCAATAATTTGTCTGATGTCCCAAGTTGTGAAGGAACTGATGGAAGTTCTGAAGAAAACGATAATGAAATGCCAAGTGACAGTGATGAAGATAAAATAATTACCAAGAAAACTGTTTGTGCTCTAACTTTGCAGTATTCCAGCAATTCTGAAGTTGATGACATTAATGGTGTGACTAACACGATGAGTGGCGATGTTTTATTTTGGTCGGACAATGACATTATTTCTGCTTTAGAAACATTTGCTGGCACACCAGGTGTGAAAATTACTCCACATGATCCGAAAAATGTGAGTGATGTAGTTAGTTTGTTTATTGGGGATGACCTCTTTTCGATGATGGCAGAGGAATCAAATCGTTATCATGAGCAAAATGCCCATAAATACAAAGAATCACCTGAAAGTTTGAAATGGCACAATATAACCATTGGAGAAATGAAAAAAAATTTAGATTTGGTTATCCTTATAGGGCAGGTGCACAAAGACAGAATAAGTGATTACTGGACACTGGACACTCTAACAGAAACTTCTATATTTTCAAAGGTAATCAGTAGAAACAGGTTCCACCAAATATGGCAGGCATGGCATTTTTCAAATAATGAAGATGTCTCAGAAAATTCAGGGAGAATATTCAAGGTTTTACCAGTTTTGAACAACCTTCTAAATAAATTTGCAAGTGTCTATAAACCTAGGCAGGAACTGTCACTTGACGAGGGTGTGATACCATGGCGAGGGCGACTATCTTTTCGTACATATAGCCCTGCCAAGCTGACAAAATATGGGATATTAGTGCATATGGTATGTGAAGCGATCACTGGATATATTTGCAATTTGCAAATTTATACCGGTGAGGGTAATAAGTTGGAAGATACAATTCTGTCAGCTTTAGGGCCAAATACAGGTTTGTGGCACCGTGTTTACATGGATAACTATTGTAATAGCATAAGCATTGCCGAAAAACTTCTCCAAAACAGAACAAGAATCTGTGGCACAGTCAGAGTAAATAGAGATCTTTCTGAATGTCTGAAATCTGTGAAACTACAGAAAGGCCAGTCAGCATTCCGAAGGAAAAAAGATGTCCTTGTGCAAATTTGGAAAGACAAGCGGGAGGTTCGCATGATCTCTACCATTCATTCTTCACGGCTCCTAGAATCTGAGAAGAGGGACAGAAAAACTGGAGAGAGAATAAGGAAGCCGGAGTCCATCTTGGAATACAACGAATATATGAAGGGAGTAGACCGTGCGGACGAACATCTGTCATATTGCACAATAATGAGAAAGACCACGAAGAGGTCAAAGAAGACAGTACTGTATGTGTTGCACTGTGCCCTATTCAGTTCTTTTAGGGTGTATGTAGAGCTCTATGGAAAACAAATTATGTATAAAAAATTTCTGCATGAAGTAGCCAGAAACTGGGTGAGCCCATCTCAGACACATGAGCCCAATTCATTGCTAGACACAAGCCCAGAAGAGCCCATCTCAGACACACGAGAGAAAAACATTCACATTTCTCCTACAAGGCGTGTGCCTAAGATGGACCCACCAGGAAGACTTTCAATGGACATGAAAAAGCATAAAGTATAGAAAATAGTGCTGGAGCAAGAAAATTCCTCAGACCATGTACAGTATGTGCAGCCAAGAAAAAGAGAAGTGAAACCCGCTTTATTTGTGGATTTTGTTGTGTTCCACTCCATAGAGGGACATGTTTTGAACAATACCACACTCTAATTGATTACTCTGGTATATAATCTCTATATATTTAAAATTTCATTAAAATATATCCAGTAGTTCAGGAGTTGTGTGTGTTTTATTGAATGCTTATACCATTCATGCGGTGGCAGAGAAAATGGCCAGCCCCAGGGGCTGGTAAATTTAAAGGGCACCAGCACACAAAGTGTTAAGCTGAAAGTTTCTGGTCAATAGATCAGAGAAAAATCAATTATGCAAACAAAGCAAGAAAGCAAACAAGCAAACAAAAAAACCCTGTTTTTCATCCTGACTTCACACTAAACCTCTCATTTTACCACTCCTGTCTAATAGGGGAGGAAAGTGATTTGTCTGATGCCTAAGTCTTGAGGAGAAGTCACGGTTAAGATTTTAATCAGCTAGCTCCTAACTATTTTCAAGCTTTTAATTTTTTTCTTAAAAGAGGTAAATGTCCCCACTCTGTCTCTGGTGAACTCTCTTGCCGCCCCACGCCTCTGGCCTGTACTCCAGCTTGTATAAATAAATCTTAAAAAAAAAAAAAGAGGTAAATGTTCTTAAATGGGAATAGATTAAAAGGTTTCCTGCAGTGTTGGGTTGGTTCCTGTCATTACTAATGAAGACTAACAGTATTACTGTGTAGAATACCCAGGAAATATCTTCCCCAGGTTTAATTTACATGTGGTATGCTGTTACGGTGTGCTTATAACTCAGGTTTAAAAACCCAGAGTCACACTGACTGAGAAACAGTCCCCTGGAAATCATTTCCTTTTGTAAATCCAGTTGTCATTTTATATTGAGGATCATGTGACACACATTTGAATTCATTTGTTTCCACACCTATAGCAGGCAGAATGGGGAATGGGATTACAATTCATGCATTTATTTTCGAAGGATGAAAATATCCACTAACTAATGTTTGAAGTGAAATGATTGCTAGAGTAAGGTTGTGGGATAAATTTTGTAATCTCTTTCAGGGTCTGAAACATTTATTCCTCTGCTTTCTTAATAGATCTTGCCTTGTGCTGACATTACACAAGAAGTTGGTATTTAAGAAATTTTTAATAAATTTCATAAATGTATTCTAGTGTTTCCTATGGAGTAGTAAGTCCTAAATGTTCTAAATTGTGTACTCAAATTAAGATACATTTTTTCCCCTCCTTTCTTCAGAATAGAGAGTAAGATAAAAGATACAAAGTTTAGGATCTAATCCTAACTTCATCCCATCACAATCAAAGAGAGTAGGTGAAACATTATCTTAAATTTGTAACATTCCCTTACTAAGACACTTTAATAGCTGACTTCAATATTGCATGGAAAACTTCCCAACAGAAATGTGTAGTCAAGCAAAACCTGGGTTACATACCTGGCTTTTAGTTGGCACCCATATAGACTTTATTTCCTATATGTAACTTTCCAATTACTTTCAGAATAAAATCCAGAAGTGTCCTCATAAATTTGTGAACATTGACCCACTCTTTACCAGATACATTATTTACAGGATGTTCAATGACTCCCTTGGAGCTGCTAAAATCAATTAGATCAATAATATGAATTTTAAGCAATCTCTTAATATGTATGTATATATGAATCATGCTACTGAGATACTTTAGTTATTTTAGGTCAATAATATCCCCTCTTACTAGCCTTAAAATGTCTTAAATACATCTAAATATATGTCTTAAATAAATTCATGTATTTAAACATCCACACCTATTTCTCTCCAAAATCAATCATAAGACCATCACAGATTCTGTTTTCTTTCAACTTTGAGACACTTTCTATTTTCTCTCTAAAACACTTATTTCTAATATAATTTTCTCAGTATCTATTGATAATGGATGTTTCCTGAGGTTGGCAAAAACCTAACTGAATTCCCATTAGTTTGAGTGGTCAAGGTTTATTCCAGAAAGATGTCTATTCTATTTGTTACAGTAAATGGGAGTGTCAATAATTTATTCACCAGCCACTTGATTGTAGAAGGCATTGGTAAGCAGTGTGGACTGTTAAAACGTTAATGCATTCAATTATACAGTCCTTTGAAAGACTTAAATCGAAAATCTGAAAACATATTCTTTGGGTTTTCAGTCTCCAAATGCCATTGGGTTGCTACTGAGAATTAATATAAATTGAAAATGAATGAAAATGAATCCATTGTGATGCCAGATCCCAATCCTAGGGATTTCAGTAAATTAAGTTGTGACTTACTAAAAGAATATCTCTGTTCAAACAGGAGACATTCCATCTGGTCCCACATTGAACTGATTGAGTATATGTAAGGAGAGCTAAATCGTGCTGGGTAGTGTGAGGTTGACAATGAAGACTATTAAAAGCCACTCTCTGCCCACTCAGGATCTTTGCATCTCAGAATCTTTTGTTACAGCTTTCAGTAGTGGCTAATACACTCTAGGGGTCATGTACAACAGTCTGATTTATTTTATTTCTTTTCTATATCCGAAGTATCCTGAAGGCCATCCACAATTCAGTGGAGAGTTCTGTACGTACAATTACTTCTTACCTCAAGTGCTTGCATCCCTTTAACTGAGAGTTTTCTCTGGTTTCAGGAGCATGCTTTACCTATAAATGGAGCAATCAGTAGAGTTAGTGCTTCCAAGATAAACCTTAACCAATGAAGGGGTGTGAATAAACCAGTTTTCTTGAAATTGTCTCCTTCTTCACTTCCTCCCTATGATCTGAGAACACCAAACAGATAAATGACTTGCACCCAAATCTTTACAAGATATTTAATGCATTTTGCACACAGTATTTATACTTATGTTGACCATCCTTACACATTACATTTTAATAAACGATTATACAAGTACACACATATGTAACATAAATAAGAAAATACATCTAAATATAGGTCAGGCTCTACTATCCATCAAGACCAAAAGAATGAATAAATGTTTTTCCCCAGAGACTTGCAATTTAGGTCAGAGAAACAAAGAGGGAAATTCTATTCCAGTGGTTACTTTCCATTATTATTTTCCTTCTTGCACCTTGACAAAACACTGTGAGAGTGCCTTTCTTTGGAGAAAGGTGAGACTGGATAGTACCTGAATCTAAAAGTGAAATCTTGGGCCTCCCTGGTGGCACAATGGGTTAAGTCTCAGCCTATGAAACTATCCAGAGCCACAGCAGCACGAGTTCGATCCCCAGCCAGGGAGCTTCCCATATGGCACAGCAGACCTCTCCTTTCTCGCCTGCTGCTCCCCTCAGCAGTGTATTTCAGTCAGTCTGCCTGTTCTGCTCCCCACTCTGTCTCTGGTGAACCCTCTCACACACACACAACCCACACCTCTGGCCTACACCTCAGCTTGTATGCATAAGTAAATAAATCTTTAAAAAAAGGTGAGTTAGACTCACACAGTTTATGTCAGTGTATGGAGAGGCATTAAATCAAAAATAAGGAACAGTTTCAAGATGAGATCATTTAAAGGAACTAGCAAGAGGGATAAAAGCTGAGTATGATATTGATTGATTGGAAAGACATTTGCAGAACTGAGATTGAAATTATGAAATGTAGTAGGGCAGAGGCCTCCACCCCTTGTAGGAAGCGTGACTACCCTGAGCTCACCAGGAAATGAGAAGTCTAATCCATAGAAGAGGCTTTGGAGGATGTGACTGAATAGAAAGAGAAAGAACAAAGCCATAAGAAGGACTCAGGCACCAGAAGTCCACCCCAGCTCAGAAAAATCCCAATCTGAATTGAGCTCAGTGCTCAGTTAGTCAGAACTATCTAGCCCATGTGCTTACTAAATTTCTGACCCACAAATAATAGGGAAAATGAATGGTTGCTTCAGTTTACTGTATTTGTGACTAGTTCATTACATAGATAACATAACCACTCTTCCTTGGGAAATATGAAGCTACAAAACTTTAAAAAAAATATTTATGCATACAAGAGCTGGGGTACAGGCCAGAGATGCGAGGTGTGAGAGGATTCACCAGAGACAGAGTGAGGAGCAAAACAGGCAGATCTACTGAGATACACTGTTGAGTGGTGGTCTGCTATACCATGTGGGTCAGCTCCCTGGCTTGGGATCGAACTCTGGCTACCAATAACTTCATAGTGTTGAGACCTAACCCCTTGTGCCACTTAGGAAGCTCTACAGAAACACCTTTTACAGCAGTCACACAAAACAACTTAATCAGGGCTTAAGCATATTAGGAAGGAAGCAAAAATGAAAAATGAATGTGGCAAGTCTTTACCATGTTAAGTGTAAGGTCTTTGGATTCGGACAGATGTAGGTTCCAGCCACAGCTTTGCTTTTCCTTAATTTCATGGCCTCAGACAACACATTTTGTCCTGTTTGTTCCCCTTGTTTACTGAATGGAATTGATGCTTGTGTCACTGTAATGTAGCTGCCCCCACAAATTTATACAAACTTGGCAGCATAAAGAGAAATATATTCTCTCATAGTTCTGGAAGCCAGAGTACAAAACTGAGATGTCAACAGCATCTTACTCCCTCCAGAGGTTCTAGAGGAGACTCCTTCCCCGCCTTTTTCAGCCTCTTGTGGCTCTGGGTATTTTGTGGCTGTGGCTACCAAGGACCATGAAGCCCCCATCTTCACAGGGCCTTATCTCTCTTTTTCCTGTGTTTCCATTGTCAAATACTTTTCACCTCTCTTTCAAAAGGACACTTGTCATTAATGTTGGCCCTACATGAAAATCCATGAAGATTTCTTCATCTCAAGATCCTTAGGTCAAGAAACATTCAACCAACTAAAATACTCTATTTTACAAGAATATTGTAAGGATGTCACTGGCACATAGTGAGAATGCAGTGCGTGCTGCCATGTACTTTTATTTTCATCATCTTCATCATCAATAGATGTCCACGTGACTGACGAGTCTGTGCAAAAAGTGCTTAGACATGAAGTTGTTCTTCATGAATTACAGAACAGAGTCCGATCTTGATTCATAATTATGGTAATGTTTCATTTTCAAAAAACTATCTCAAGATATGAGAATGAAGTCTCTCTCTATCTCTGTGTGTGTGTGAGAGAGAGAGAATCTAGGTGTATAGAACATAGTCATTTCTGCTTTAGGCAGGATTTAACTTCAATATGCTAACAAAAATTGGTGCTTATAACACCTTCACAACAAATATCCAGGTGTACATTTTACTAACAATCAAGATGTCTATCTGTCTGACATGAACATTTTCCAATGTCTTTTCAATTCATTTCCACTTGCATCTTTTCTAGAGAAAATAGAACACCTTCTCACTCTCACAATATGCTAAAGTAAATAAACAAGTCTCATGCTGACCTATTGTTCTTCATTACAAATGTATAAAGCTATTTTGGCATGTTCACATGCTATAAAAAATATTTCTGTTTTTATCAAAATAAGGTTATAGCTGCAGAGGCCTCTAAAATCCAAAGGCTTTTCTTAGAAGGTGGCACACTACTAGGGTTTTCTTTAAGAGAAAAGTCAGTGTTGTGTTTGATTTCTATGAGGTTAAAATTTAATATAAATAGACAAAGTTGTAGGTGAAAACATCCAGTGTGATGATCACATTTTTAATATAATTAAGATAACAGGAACTATTTATAAAGACAGTTGCACCAAAATATGTGATTGCTATAAAAATAACTTCCTTTGGGAGAAAAATCTACTTTTGGGAGTTCAATTTTGTTTGACATCACCTTAACGGTTCTTTTAATTCAGTAAATATTTGAGAGATTCATTATTGTTTGATTTTATTTTGAAGACATATGATTCCCCATTCTGAAACATTTAAATATATTAACCCCATGACTGTATTAATTTTGAGTTGATAGCAAGTATCTCACACAAGTTAGCAAATAATTTATATTAATGTATTTTCAATAGGGCAATTTATTTCGAACTACTTGTCAGTCTTAAAATAGTAAAGTGAATTTATGTGTCATTTAAATTATTGTTTGACAGAATGCACGATTTGTTAGAATAGGTTGATAGTTATTAGCTTTGTAAGCCAGGCAATGTTTAAGTAACGCTCGTCAATGGTTTGATATTTTAAATGGTGCCTCTTTTGGTTTTAAAGACTTAACTATGGGGTGGGGGGTGCTCCCTGGTGGCGCAGGGGTAAAAGTCTCACCACTACCAAGCTATCACTACCCACTGTGGCATGAGTTCCACCCCCAGCCACATAGCACAGCAGACTTCTGCATGCTGTTTCACATCCATTTTGAATATTAAAAGTGTATTGCAGCTTTCCTCTCCTCTCTACCATTGATTTATTTTTCCTACATTAAAATATTATTGAATGTATTTATTTTTTTAAAGATTTATTTATTTTTACATACAAGCTGGGGTACAGGCCAGAGGTGTGGGGAGGCGAGAGGGTTCACCAGAGACAGAGTGGGGAGCAGAACAGGCAGATCAGAAATACACTGCTGAGGGGAGCAGCGGGCGAGGCAGGAGAGGTCTGTGGCGCCATGTGGGATTCTCCCCGGCTGGGCATCGAACTTGCATCACGCGTGCTGCCGACAGCTCCGCAGCGCAGCGCTCAACCGCTGCACCACCAGGGAGGCCCTATTATTGAATTTATTATTTGACTTATTGAATGTACACTTTATCCCTTTGGTGAAAATTGGCATGAAGAGTAAAGTGGACAAAAACCAGTAACTATTCTTTGATTTAGCCAGTAAACATATTAAAATCATAGAACCCACTAGAAATACATACATTTATTTAAGTACAATGATTTGGGTGAGGAAAGTAGAAGGGATGGCACATTGGAGTTAAGAATAAAAGGTTTATAATATGTAGCTGCCTGAATTTAGAGAGCTTCCTCTTTTAACTATCCAATGGTATATAGTTGCCAATGAACTAAAAAGCACCAAATCTACCTCTTAAGTGAAGCATCATTGTTTGATGTCTTACTAACAATGCAGACAGCTTTCATTTTGAAATCCCTCTTTTAACAACTAAGTGATGGTGTTGGGGGCAGGATAGGGGAGGAAGATGGGGGTCAGATAACAGCTTCCCTGACTATCTTGGTTTCCTTGTATGTAACGGTGAAGGTGCGATACAGCAAGAGATATTTTAGGAGGCAAATGAATTCAGTATTCAGATGAAAGCATAGATAACTAGCAGAACATGGAAGAGGCTGTTGAGAAAAATTTCTGACATGTGGGTACAATTTAAATTTGGAAAGAAAGAGGCATGTACAAAGCAACATATCAACAAAAAGCTCTAAAAGTCTATATTTAAAAAAAAAGCTGCCAAGAGTATTTCTAGCAAATTTGACAAACTGACAAAGTCTTTATTAGTATAGAAAAGTTATACAAGTCAATGAATACCAAGAATTCAAGAAATAAAGTGGGAAATGACTCGAGCAGACCATTTGAAAGGAGAAAATACTAAATGAGTATCCAGGACATGGGAAAACATTTATATCTCAATAGTTAAGTGAACGAATGAAGACATCTTTAAGTTATAATTTATTCCTATTATCATGGAAAATATTTTAATCATATGTAACATTACATATATTTTATGTAAGATAATTTGAAATAATGTATTCAACAATCTTAGATATAATATCATGAACATATATGACATATATAGGCAATTACTAACATTGTCAAGTGTACGAAAAAAGCTATATTTTCTGAAGTATTATTTCCAGTGATAATCATTTTAGAGAATTAAACCTAATGCAAAGCTCTATGCATTACTCTGTTTTGCACAATTATTAATAATGTCAAAAATGGTAAAGTGTTCAGCTATAGAGGAATGTTTAAACAAATCCATACTATATTGCTATCAAAATTGTATTCTAAATATTAAATAGCAAGAAAGAATATATAGAGTGTGTGCATTTGTGTGTATGTGTGTGTGTGTGTGTACAGATATATGATTTAAATGCTATGAAAAATGAGAGCACAATTGTTAACATTTTTCTCCAGTAATTTCCAAGTAAGCTGTGTGTGTGGGCAAATGTGTGCCTTCAGCACAAAGCCTTGGAAACTTCCTTATCATCTTAATGGCTTCCACAGACTATGTCCTATCATCAGGAAATACTTTTCACTTTACCTTCAAAGTATATCCAGAAACTGAGAGCATCCCCCATCTCCACTGCTGCTTGCCTGCTATCTGCTTCCTCGTCTGTTTCCTCTTCTGTCTACTTGCCCTCTGTCCCCTTGCCCTCTGCCCCCTTGCCCTCTGCCCCCTTGCCCTCTGCCCCTTTACCCGCTGCCCCCTTGCCCTCTGTCCACTTGCCTGCACAGCACATCCTTGCCTTGGATCTCACTCCCATAGTCCCATTCGCATGCTGCTTTGATGGCTGTGCAGTTGCCACTGGCCACGGTGTACGTGTATCCCTGGGGTGGGTTATTTCCCTTTCCTCACAAAACAAATCATTAGGTATATAGTTCAAAGGCCCCATATTGGAAGGTAGGATCAGTACATTTTAGGCTTACACCCATATGCCAAACGAAACACCTGTAAACCACTTTGGTTTTGGTTTTGTTTTTTCCCCCTACTCTCCATCAGCTTGCCGTAGGTTCTCCCCCCAGGTCCAGGTGTGAGCTGAGGCATATGGGCCTTGTAACAAATGGTCAGTGGGCTTCCAGGCCACTTCCTCCTCCAGTGTCTATTTATCTCTTAACTCTCCTCTGCCCCTCTCTCTCAGAGGTAGCATTTTCACCTTAGGAAGGCTTCGTGCTGGGCCTATGACTTTATAACCTATTGGAGCTGACAGAATCCATCTCCGTTTGTGCAGCCACTGGATGAACATAAGCAGGTCTTGTCTCTGCATGGACCTCACCAAAATTTGCTTTTCAAACTCTGGACACATTTCTGCTATAGAGAGCAGAGCCTGCCCACAGAACATGAGAGTTCCACTAGCAGCTTTCCAAAATGGACTTTCCATGGAGTCTCGGTGGCCTTTTTTTCAATCACAGATAATGTCTAATGCCATATGGTCTCCTGAGTGTCACAGCACAGCTATTTGCACCAGGACTGGTATCTGATAATAAGCCCTTTCCACTTCCAAATTCTACTTATGATGACAGTCTTCAGCCAAGAGGTTGAAGTAATATGTGGAATATGCTGTACCCAAAGCTGAAAATGAACAGATATGGTGCTTTCTTCTGTGCGTGTGTGTGTGTAGGTGTATTTCCAGCAGCCAAGAATATGTCTGTCCAAAGGATCATGAGTGATTCCATAAATCCGGTGTGTCCACTGTGAGCTAGACATGGCCTTTCGAGTCTGGTCAGAATAAATTATATCCCCATGGGAAGAAAGAGGGCCACAGTAAGGCTTCAGTTCCTGGGTCATTAATGTCAAAATTGATTCTGCTTTCTGCAGTTTTTAAAATGTCTGGATAGTATCTTTTACTAGTTGTTCCTTACCCTACACAAATGGGCATGTGTTCATTTGCAAAAGGACTGGAAAAATCACTGCTGTATACCATGTGCCTCTGTACAGATTTAGTATTCCAGTCTCACAAATGCAAAGACTATAGCTCTTAAAAGCACTCTCTTTTTATTAGTGGGGGCAGAGCCCTCATGATTCTCCATCTTTGATTTATTTTTATTATATCAATTCATCCTTATTGGCTACTCCTCTGTTTTGCCCCCTGGGTTTTCTGCATTTTATTTACCATCTCAATAACTATCTGAACATTGGGAACCATTGCCTCTCACTGCAAATTTTCTGCTTATTATATCAAAACAGCCCCCTCCATGCTCCGGACAACTAAGCACCACTAGCTGGTATCTGTTATTTCAGAGACCCCATAGACCCAACTGCTATAAGGGAATCAGCTTCGGTAATAGTATATTCTCCCATTAGCCTCAGTGCTCAAAAGATAGTCATCAATAGTTTCTCAGGAATGTTTGTGATTTTTCTCACCGGCAACTTTCTTATCACTTAGTAAATAGAATGTCTTCTATTTTCTTGTGAGATAGTTTGTTGATGAATTTTTCAGACTACATAGTATCGCCACCCTTGTATGTCTCCATTTCCGGAAGCCCTTTAGTTTTTTCAGCTTTCTGCATAGCAGTGCTGGCATTTCTCTTGTGCTTATTGTGGTGCATCATTTTCTCCAGGCTCACAACAGTGCTGCTAGCAGAAGCTTAAGGCCCTTTTCCAGGGTCCCTTACATGCTGGCAAACCCTAGCTCATGGAAGAGTTCTCCCATAAGATAAAGGGTCCATTGTTGAGCTCTTCGCTTAACACCCCTACTCTCCGCTCTTCCCAACATCACGACACTTAGCCTTACAAGAGGGTAGCATCGATGGCGCTCTTTGGCATGCTCCTCTCAGGCCACTGATGTGAAAAGTTGGATGCTTTGGAATGCAAGTGCCCTTTGGGTTCTCTGAGCCAGTGATGGGTGTCTGTTGGAATATGATGTTTCAGCACTGTTGGCTTGATTGGAGACTGACCGAGGCATGACTTGCACTACAGCCCTCCCCTGGGAGAGGGCCGAAAGTGCTCTTGGTGGGATGGTTAGCAGAGCGAAAGAAGCTAGACAGGGAATAGGGGAGCTCCAAGTGCTGGAGCACAGGCTGTCTCCCCAGAAGCCCATCCTTATGAGTCAATTGGACCCGAATCTCATTTCAGTTTCCGTAGCCAGAAACCTGCCCTAAGACACTAGCTGTGGACAGTTAGACTATTAACAAGAATAGATTTCTGGGCAACCACACCTAAGGTTATGTAGAAAATCACCTCTGTCCAGTTATAAATTCCCTGTGATTTGGTTAAAAGCAGTTTAATGATTATTTATGTGCATAACAGTAGATTGCTTTCCTGATTTCTTCACCATCACAAAAAGCATTTGATTTAGCTCGATCTTGATGATACAAAAAATCTCCTGGCTAAGCAAAGAGGTTTTGGTGGAGTTCATTTATTTGGGGGGTGAAGGGGATCCACTTTTTATTTGTATGAATTACTTCCTGCTCTAAACAGCATCATGGTTATCTCTTCGAGTGTTCTAGTCATGTCTTGGATTGTCTGTCTACCCCGTTGCAACCAAACGGACCTTCTCACCAGCCTTCTGCAAGCCATGTCTGCAGGGGTGCTACCAGGAGGGAGGATTCCCAAATGTGGGGGCCTTTCTTCTTGGCAGCTGTAGTCTTGTACAGCTGCAGAAATCAAGAGGGAGGGAGACTGGGTGGTCAATCTGCAGAGTGGAGATTCCTCGGTTTATTTGCTGAAGCCCAAGTCATGGAAATTCAACTCTGGCAGGGTGAAGAAAATAAACAGAGACAATGGCATTTTCACTCTCCTAAGCAGTTTATCCAGATCAATATGGAAAAGATCGCTGCTTCGCCAGGGCTGATCTGAGCCTTAATTAAGGATTTTGCTCTGTAAGGTTGACATGCCAGCCACCTTTGGGAGTATTAGAGTATGGACTTTCTCTTTCAAAAATGTAAAATCAAGACAATATCAGCATGGCAAATACAACAGAAGATTTTTTTCCCAGAAATCTATAAATTAGATTTTAAGTTTTTCTAAATTAGATTTAAGATGTGAGTAGAAAGAGCCCCATCGTTGCTTTTTGGCCTCACAAAGAAAGTCCAAAATCATAAGCCAGCAAAGAAGACCCCTTTTATCTTGCTTTTCCTTTGTTAATTTCCCCTTCTGCCCTCTGTGCTAGAATCCGGCTTTTCCATCACTTTTTCATTGTGCATCTTTGGACAAGGTCCTTCTGCTTGTGGTACTCTTCTTCACTTCTCTAACTGAACCATTACACCTAGCTAAAGTATCACCTCCTCCAGGAAGTTTCCTTTCACTTTGGTCTCTTTCCAAGATTGCCATGGAGCTGCTGCCTTTGATTTGTTCCACAGAAAACAATAGCAATATAGTAGAAAAGGCTTCATTTCCTGAAATGCACTGATAGCTGGTTGAAACATCTTTTTTTCCTTTAAAAACCTGAATCTTGGCAAAACCTTGAAACAAATCGAGTTCCAAATGTGGACTCATTGAATGCATTTGATTATTCCAAAAACTCACTCTTTGGGGCTGATAAATGCTTTAAAATTAAAATGATCATTTCAAAGACAAATAATATATATGTTACATGTTAGTGTCTCTTGTAAATCTGTAATTATGAGACGTGTCTGTTCAGTGGGTGAATTAAATGGCCTTTTTGAGAAAGGTGCTTCCTGGAAATACATCCCTTGAAAGTAGTCTTTTGAAAATGAATATATAAAATCATTTCTTTTTGACAGAATAGCATCCCTGTGAATAAGAGAAAACAATAATTCTAGAATCCTCTTGTAGGGTTTTCATAATTATCAGTACTTGAAATTTTATCTCAGCCTTTACAAAGATTGCATTAGCATAAAATGTTGTGTTCTTTTGATTTAATATATTCTTTGAAGGGAAAATATTCACCAGAACTAAGAGTTGGAATAGGAAATTATTACCTGCCAGGTGACAAATAGTACTCTACACTGATGAGAAATGTATTTTTAAAAAATGCAAATTACTGAATTTGAGTTGACACTCAACCCTTTTGGAAAAAATTTGCAAAATTCAAATTGAATATCCACTATTAAAGTAATAGGGCTATTTGTATTGTAGCAAATTGCAAATCCAAAATTAACTTGTTCTTTTTTTGTATGTTACCTTCATTACTACATTGTGTCAAACCACGTCTGTTCCATGATTCAGCACCATTAGGGTTCCTTAAACTAGAAAAAAAAGATGATTATACTTACTCCTTGTGATGATTCTTTTAGACTGGGTTGAGGATCTAGGGAAAGAAAATGGTTTTCCTGATTATAGTGAGACACTTTGTAAACTATAATTTAGCAGATTTTTACCTCGGAAGATTCTTCATTCTTAAACTCCTATCACTCCATAGAAATAAGTCTGTCTTTTATTGCTGTGCCTTCATAGTATTACAAAATTCCAAATACAAGCCCAATCTGAAGGATGCTTATTCTTGAGACTATTAAATTCTCTAACAATAGATAATAACAAATTTATGTCCCAGGAATCCTCTTCCAAATATCTGCATAGCTTATTCATCTTATGGTTCCCCATAGACTGAACACATTCCAAAGAAGTGGGAGTATTGGTATTTACCAAGAAATATCAGTCAGGCATGGACCTGGGGCTGACCATCAGAAATATTCAATCCCTAGAGAAACTCATTGGTGTGAAGGAGTACTTTTGTGGCTATCATTAGTTGAACTTAATGTTAATTTAATGCCTTTTTTAAAGATTTATTTATTTATGCATACAAGAGCTGGGGTGCAGGCCAAAGGCATGGGAAGGTGAGAGGATTCATCAGAGACAGAGTGGGGAGCAGAACAGGAGGACTGACTGAAACACACTGCTGAGGGGAGCAGCAGGCAAGACAGGAGAGGTCTGCTGTGCCATGTGGGAAGCTCCCTGACCGGGTATCGAACTCGTGCTGCAGTAGCTGCAGAGGATGATAGCTTCAAAGTGCTAAGACTTAACTCCTTGCACCACCAGGGAGGCCCTAATGTCTATTATTAGATGAAATAATTGTTTGAGAATGCTACCTCCTCTGCTCAAAACCCCTCAGATGCACTACCGTTGAACTTCATAACTTCTGCCTCCCACCCCTCCTTTAAATAAACTGATAATTCTCAGCCCAGGACCTTTCCTAGTTATCCCAAGTTAAGTGTCATCTCCTGAGAGTAGCTGCCATGAGCATGCTTTTTTTGTTTTTTTAAAAAAAACTTCCCCCAATTAGCCTGATTTTCTTCGTTTCAAGCCCTTACTACTTTCTTCATAGGGAGTCTTAATTTACAATTGCTTTATTTCTAATATGTTAAAATGTTAAATGCTTACAAAAAAGGATCCATCTTCATTAAAATATGACATCTTTAGTACTATACTGCATTAATCCTCCTACCATTAAAACATCAAAGTACCTGGCCCATAGTATATATGTAATATTTGAATGAGTGAGGATATTTTTTTCCTGAATTAACTTTTGTGATTGTTTTGCTTATCTATAGATATGCAACAGATCACTTAAAACTTAATTATGACTTATAATAAAAATAAATGAGTGTTTATTATTGTTTCTGTGAGTCAGGAATTTAGGAACATGGCTGGGTGCTTTGATTTCAGATCATTCTTAACATTATAATCAATTCTCTACTGGGACTGGAAAGTCTAATTCAAAGGTGGCTCACTCACATGACTGTCAAGGTTGTGCTGGTTTGTGGCTCTAGAGCTTCATGAGTGCCCTCATGCCATGGAGATTGAGTTCTTTCACATGGAGTGAATCAAGAGACCAGGGTGGAGCTGTATTGCTCCTGTCATATTTAATGTCATATTTCAGTCACCAGACCAGACTTGATTCTGTGCAGGGGACTGAGGACCAGGAAGCAAGAATCATGCAAAACATGGGCCTCCCTGATGGCGATGGCGCAACAGGTTAAACGCAGCACTATGGAGCTGTCCGTAGCTGCTGCACAGCACGAGTTCGATGCCCGGCCAGGGACATTCCCACATGGCGCAGCAGACCTCTCCTGCCTCGCCTGCTGCTCCCCTCAGCAGTGTACTTCAGTTTATCTGCCTATTCTGCTCCCCACTCTGTTTCTGGTGAACCCTAAAGAGGGCCTCCCTGGTGGCGCATCTGTTAAGTGCTGCGCTATGGAGCTGTCGGCAGCAGTGACGTGAGTTCGATGCCCGGCTGGGGAGATTCCCACATGGCTCGGCAGACCTCTCCTACCTCTCCTGCTGCTCCCCTCAGCATGTATTTCCGTTGGTATGCCTGTTCTGCTCCCAAATCTATTTCCGGTGAACCCTCTCACCACCCCACACCTATGGCCTGTACCCCAGCTTGTATGCATAAATAAATAAATCTTTAAAAAAAAGAGAGAGAATCATGCAAAACCTGGACTGGTAACCGCCCAGGTGTCCATTTATTGCTGGTTATACTGGTTAACAGTGAGATCATTACTGACATAAAAAGGCCCTAATCTGTAGTATCTTGGTGTGCTGAACATGAATATAACCCTGGAAATTTTTTATGCGCTCTCATTTTGAAGATATTTCATATAATTCATTTTATATGTTTCACCATGTAAATTTATCCAGTAGGACTGCAACAACATCCTAAATCATCCTAGAATGATGTAATATTGCATCACATTGCATAATACCATCGTGCACACATCACCTAGAGTTGATTACATCATTTTCTGATGCAATGCAATACTACTGCCAGGCGGCTGCTGAAGTAAGCTGACGTCAGCAGTGCACTATAGAAAGCCCTGTCAGAAAGGTTGAGCATTGAAAATATTTCAGACTTTGTGCGAGACAGTTTAAGCTACTGTTCCATAGAACTGTTATTATTTCATCCATTTAGATACAATACAGAACACTAACGCCTCGAAAGTGTGTTAATAGCCTGGACAATTTCTGCTCTATTTGTGGGGAAGTGACATTTGCCAACCAGAAGAAAAGGATCACTTCTCAAGTGAAGAAGGCTTATCATCTTGACTTCAGATGCAAGGTTGGTGACCAAGACAAGTCTTGGGTCCTGCATCTATGCTGTGCTACATGGACAACACAGCTTTCACAGTGGTTCAATGGCAAAAGACCATCCATGCCATTTGCATTCCCCATGGTGTGGAGAGAGCCAGGCAACCACAGAAAAGATTGTTACTTCTGCTTGGTTTCTCCTCTTTCTGGCAGAATAAGGAAGCAAAAGAAGTCGAGAATAGTCTACCCAAACATTCCGTCTGCATTGAGATGATTGGTTCAACAACTTGCTGCAGGGTGATGTGAAACAAGCATGGAATGCTTTTCGCCTAGTGTCTACAAACTTTCTTGGGAATGTTAGGGCAGAAAACTACAAGGAACTAGTAGAAGACATGCTGATGCAGTATCAGAAACTTGGCTGCAATGTATCTCTAAATATCCACTTCCTTCATTCCCATCTGGATTTCTTCCCTGAAAACTGTGGTATGGTTTGTGATGAACATGGCGAACATTTTCATGAAGATAATGCATCAGGGGCCTCCCCGGTGGTACAGCAGTTAAACACTGTGCTGTGGAGTTGTCAGCAGCGGCTACGCGAGTTCGACGCCCGGCTGGGAGATTCCCTCATGGCACAGCTGACCTCTCCTGCCTCGCCCGCTACTCCCCTCAGCAGTGTTTTTCTGGTGATCTCCCTTTTCTGCCCCCTGCTCTGTCTCTGGTGAACCCTCTCTTAACCCCATGCCTCTGGCCTGTGCCCCAGCTTATATGCGTAAATAAATAAATCTTAGGAAAAGAAGAAAGATACCGCATCAATGGAACAAAGATGGCAGGGAAAATGGTCCACTACAATGCTGGCTGACTACTGCTGGACACTCCCCAGAGATGCTCCTGAACAGCTGTAAAGGGACAAGCGAAGAAATCTAAGAAGTAGTCTATGACTTGACTTTTTACAGGTATTAATCATAGGCCTATAACTATTGGCATGCGTTTCATGATGTAAACATCCATTTATTGCAGATTACAAAAAAACTAATGCCAAAATTAGAATTTGACTGTCATATTCCTGTTGAGCAAATTGATAGGAAATGACTGTGATTTTATTTCAGTAACATGACTTTTGTAAAAATTTGTTGACCAGTGATTGGCATGCATTTTGTGATATAAACATTAATTTATTGCAGATTACAAAATAAATTAGAGCCAAAATTAGAATTTGACTGTCATATTCGTGTTGAACGCATACAAATTGATAGGAAATGACTAATTTTATTTCAGTTATATTACTTTTGTAAAAATGTTGATCAGTGTTATCGAAGCTCCAACTCATCTAGTAACCTCTTTTATATTTTTTAAAGATTTATTTATTTATGCATACAAGCTGGGGTACAGGCCAGAGGCATGGGGCAGAAAGAAGGTTCACCAGAGACAGAGTGGGGAGCAGAACAGGCAGATGGATGGAAATACACTGCTGAGAGGAGCAGCGGGTGAGGCAGGAGAGGTCTGTCGCCCCATGTGGGAATCTCCCTGGCCGGGAGTCGAACTTGTGTCACCGCTGCCGACAGCTCCACAGTGCATTGCTTAACCGCTGCACCACCAGGGAGGCCCCTAGTAACCTCTTTTTATAACCTTCCCCTCCATACCTGATGCATCTCACCTTCCTCTCTCTCCCAGTTGTTCTGCACAGCTGTCACAGACAGTTCTGATGCATTCTTCAGATTCTGCTAAATTCTTCAATTTTTTTAAGATTGATTTATTTATGCATACAAGAGCTGGGGTGTAGGCCAGAGGTGTATGTAATATGGTGAGAGGATTCATCAGAGACAGAGTTGGGAGCAGAGCAGGTGGATCTACTGAAGAACACTGCTGAGGGGAGCAGCAGGTGTGGCAGGAGAGGTCTGCGGCGCCATGTGGGAATCTCCCTGGCCTGGATAGAACTTGTGCTGCAGTGGTTCTGGATAGCTTCATGGTGCTGAGACTTAACCCGTTGCGCCACCAGGGAGGCCTTAGATTCTTGATTTTGTCAGATCATCAACAGACCAAAAGTCCATCAATGATCCCACTATCATTCATAGTTACAAAGCACGATCCAACGCATGCACGCGTGCACATACGCACATACGCACATACATACCCACACGCGTATGGACACATATGGAGGCGTGTGTATCTCAGACTAGCTGCTCTCTAGCTCATTTGTGGTATGCAGTTTCAGAGGTATATTTTAAACTCTAAGTAAGTGAGGAAAATTATAGGCTAAGATCCTTAAATTCCTCAGAAACATAAAAGAAAGTATTCTTATGTGGATGCCTTATGAATATAAGGTTTTATTTTCTTTAACAAACTAATTCCTTCCCATCTAGCATTCCTTGATCTCTAGCTAGTATTAAGTACTCTTAAGTTCCTTTATGGTAAACTTTCTTATTCTCTGTCAATTTTCTCAAAGAGAAGACAGCTTATTTTAGCCAGGTTTAAAATTCATTTCAGATTCATGTATTCTGAGTTCTAGACAAAACACTAACCTTTTGGTGTTTGGCCTTAACTTTGTCAAACATAACTTCCTGCCTTAAAAAAAAAGTTTTAAATGTTAATTAAAAACACTCAAAGTGTCTTAGTCAAAAAATAGTCCTGAACTTAGACCTGTTCGCCTACAAAATGATGAGTTACAGTAAGAAGCATATGGATTAAATGTCTCTGCAAATTTAATGTGAATTTAAAAATTAGTCAGTGTTGGAAAACATATCTGTGTTTTGATGAATTAACTACAGAAAACGTTCCAGCATAAGCTAATATAAATTATAGTTAGTTCTGATTCTTCAGATCAAAATTGGGAACATATGCCCAGATTATACTCACAATTTCCAGACATTTTGCTGGAAATTGAAAAGTTTAATGGGAGCAAAAGGGAAACTATAGTGAGAAGAGACAATTGGTATTAGTGAATGTGATTCCAGTGGCATTTTCAAGCTGAGTCATCTCACTAAGTGAACACTGGCTACAATCAGAAGTTCAAGATCATTAGTGTAGGGATTGTAGAGATGATTGAAGACCATTTGGTCTTCTGTGGGAGTAAGAATCCATAAAGCACTAGAATTTTCATTAATTTGTGATTCATAGTATACATTTTTCTAGAAGGCATTTAAATTTTCACAATTATGTATATACATGTACATATCATATATTATGTATATTATATATATATATATATATATTCATTTGGACTCAAATTGGTACAAGAACACCTGTTATTTTACCAGGACATTTTACCAGGACTTTTTAAAAAGCATTCACTTAACAAGCATTGATATATTCCTATGTTCTGACATCATGTTATGTGATCTGTATCTGGGCTGTGGAGAGCTATATAGTGCCTGACTTTTTTAAAGCATAATTCAGTGAGAGAAACAGAGAGTGGAGATCTAAATTATGTTTGTATTGCATGTAACAAATTTATTTTATTTTATTTTATTTTAATTTATTTATTTAAACATACAAGCTGGGGTACAGGCTAGAGGTGTGGGGCGGCGAGAGGGTCCACCAGAGACAGAGTGGGGAGCAGAACAGGCAGATCAGAAATACACTGCTGAGGGGAGCAGCGGGTGAGGCAGGAGAGGTCCGCCACACCATGTGGGATTCTCCCCGGCTGGGCCTCGAACTCGCATCGCGTGCTTTCAACAGCTCCACAGTGCAGCGCTCAACCACTGAGCCACCAGGGAGGCCCACATGTAACAACTTTATATAATAAGATGCCATAGGTTTTATCTAAATATGGGATGTAATGGAGTTTTAAATAACAATATTCATCCTGGCTGGGAAAGAAGAGAAAATAAAATAAACATATTGCCCCAGAGCTCAGTGTAATTTGACACTATGCTCATTTTTCATCTGAAACAAATCATTAGAGTTCTGCAGTGATTGGTACCTCCTCTGTGACTAAATACAATTTCTCCAAAGGATGCTCAAGAGACATTAGAGATCAATATGGATTCATGCTTGTCTTATAATGGGAAATACTGGCCCTACACAGCTATCAGGTGCCAAGACAGAATCGAGGGGCCAGGACCTTGTCTTCCTAACTTCCACTCATGCTCTTTTACGTACATGTACATTTCAAATCTCCTTCATTCTTCTGACAGGTGCACTAAAGACACTTGAATAATTTACACTGTTCCTACCATAAACTGCTATGCATTTAGCAATTGAGCCAAAATCTTTTTACAAAGAAACCTAGCTTTAAAATACCAGAGCAATACAGGATTAGAGAATCTCAGCAGAGGACTCAGAATTAATCTCACTCAAGGTATTATTACTGGCATATGCAGTACAGGGATAAGAAATGTATTCATGGTAACTAATTCTTCCATGACTATCTTGTATTTCTTCGTCTCATACCCAGCTCCTATTCCTGCTTTCCTTCTCCTTTTTGGGTACTATGGATTGTTCTTTGTTCTTTCAAAGGCTGCAATTTGTGGAGTACAAGGCAGATCCTGTAACCCACTGGTTTGACTCATCAGCATCTACTAAGCATGTTAATGAGTCCTCTAGTCAGGACTTCATTATGACCTCAGTATTGCCCCTACCCTCAGCCCCTCCTCCTCTCAGGACTGTCTATCTGCACTTCATTATTTTCCAGTGCTTGGTGTTGAAATTGATACCGAAGATGTTTTCCATCATTTTATAACACAAACTTGCTTCTTTTTAGAAGAAAACAAATGCCACTTTTACCCATTAGTTATTATTCTTCTGGTGATCCAATACTAAGGCCTTATTTATATTCTAACAGTATCGGTATATTACAACAATCGAAAGGTTGGAATATTGGGGAGAAACATCACAGTTCATAGGTACATGTGTGGGGGAAATTGGGAGAATATGAGGTCATTTGTAGTTTGCTTTTGAAAATTAAACTACTTTGAATTGCAAATCAAGTCAGGCATAAGGAAAAAAATTACTCTGCCATTCAAGTTGTGGCTTTCACCAACTACTCTTCATCTATTAAACAGCTATCCTAACCTTATCTGAAGGAATATCAGCAAAGGATAATTTTCTTTAGACTTGCTCCTCTCTTGTCAATTTTAATTTTACTCAAAACGTTTTATATTTCTTGAGAACCAAAGGGTAATATAAGAGGGGGAATTATTAGGGATGTTTATTTGTAAAAAGGGAACAATCCTCATGCATGGGAATGTCATAGAACATGTCTTTAAAATGACTGTAGTTACAGCAAGCTAGAAATTTACATCAGTCTATTGGGTTTTGTGTTATTCTTTTCGATTTGTTTATTTTACTTTTTCTTCCTACTTGACTGGACATTTTCTTTTTTTTTTTATAATATATATTTTTATTGTTATTTATGTCTTTTACATTTTGCATTCCCCTTGGGTAGCCCACCACCAATTCACCCG